>JACEFZ010022404.1:175000-292500 GCA_014155875.1 Cepaea nemoralis
ATGGCACCAGAAGGGGTAGAAGGAAAACAGATCGTTTGGGACTAAAAAAATGTACGGGTTGGGTATTGGAATTACTGTACTGCAAATCAACGAGGACCAATAATTGAGAAACTGGTCTAGGATTTTGATGTCCTGTTGTTACAAGAACTGATTAAAACTCATTTAAGTGCCCTGGCTATACATGTTACAATAACCCAACCGGGCAGGGAAGACATGGGCAGGCTCTGATGGTCAAGGATGGTTTACAGCATTCGATACTGGATATGAGTGGGTGGGGTCAGGAAAGTAAATAGGGAATGCATAAAAATCGGCCGATGCAGCTGAAACCTAATAAATATATATGTAAGGGGGGAATCTTGCATAAGCAGAGAGAATTGGGACTGGTTGTAAGGTTCAATGGATACTCATGGTACCAGGTATCTGATATGTGGTGACTTCAATGCCCGCGCCAATGAGTGGGACAGGTTTGGAGAGAACAGACAGGGTACTGCTCTTTCTGAGGCCTTGCTTGAGACGTATGTTGTCTGTTTAAATGACGGGACATCCACTAGGCTAACAATGAGACCCGAGGACCCTGACACGGCCATGGACCTGGCACTTGTATCCCAAGAGGCGGCACAAAAAAATGGAGTGTCCTTGAAGACCATGGAAGCGACCTCCTCTCCTATTCTATTCTGAGCTGATATCTAAGTTCAGCACAGTCAGGGCTATAAGATTCCACAGGGCATTCAGTTATGATTGCGACCACTCCTCGTTCTTGGGGCACCTTAAATCACAGAAAAGATCTAAACAAACAAAAATAATCTTCACCCGACCACTATGGTGGACACCAGAGGTGGAGAATTCATGGAGGGAAAACAGGGCGGCCGTAAGAAATTGGCAGAAGTTGCGGAGAGCAACCAATTCAGTTAACACAGAATTAGAGGAGGCTGAAAGATGTAAAACAAAGTAAAGGTGCAGGATTTTAAACTCGAGACAGCAGAGGCAAAGAGGATGAAGTGGGAACAGTTTATCAATGAAGTCGGTAGGGATGTGACATTGGGTAAATACTGGAGGGTGCACCGGCAGATGAAGAGACAGACGATGCCTAATCCACAGGTATCGTTTACGATGATAACAACCCACCTTTCTCAACTGACCAGGACAAAGGAGAAGTTTTTTGCACGACATTTAAAACAGACGGATCAGCAAGATAGAGTTATTAGAGATATAGTCAGAGAAGGCTTGTCACCGATCACTAGGTAGAAGGACTGTAAGATTAAGGTAGAGAATTTTAGACGGGTACTGAAGTGGGCTAAAGACACAGATCCAGGCCCGGATGGGGTGAGGTACTCCCATATGAGTAACATGAATGATGGGGACTTGGAGGAGATGGCTCTTTGTTTCAACCTAAGCATCAATAAGGCGGAAATGCCCCACGATTGGCTGCATAGCTACGTGGTCCCACTCCCAAAGCCAGTTAAGGATCACTCCAGACTTAATGGATACCGAATAATAACCCTGCAAAATGTCCTCGAAAAGATAGTAGCACGCAGGCTCCAGCGACATTTAGAAAGTCGTAATCTGCTTCCCAAAGGGCTCGGGAGTTACCGGCTTGGGAAGGACACCTGGGCCAATGCTGCAACTTTTGTATTTGATGTCTACGAGGGTTTTCGGGATAAACAAGATAAAGTGGTGGTAGTTCTTGTTCTGGAGGATGCCTATAACATGGTCAGGTATGATAGGTTGATAAACACACTGTTGGACATGGGGGTCTTCCCTTGCCTTGTTAGGTTGCGGCGGTCCTTTATGAGCGTAATGTTTCACTGCGCATTGGTTCCTGGACTTCTGACCCTTGTAGTATTACACCTCGGTTGCCACAGGGATCTGCCATGTCCCCAGTGCTCTTTAATGTCTACACAAGCAAAATCCCATCTATTTAGACACCCGGCGTGGGTAGAATGACATTTGCAGATGATGTGCTGGTGTACAGATAGGGCAGAGCCAGATCCAGTGTGGTGGAAGACTTACAGGTGGCAGTAAACAGGGTGGCAGAGTGGTGCAGGGACGCTGGGGATGTTATAAACCCTGACATGGCATTGGTTATGTGGTACTTCCTGGATAACCGGATCGTCAAGACAGATGTCTCAGGTATTATGTTGAATGGATGTTCTCTTAATCGAGAGTAAATTAAAGTACTTGGGTATCACCTTTGACAGGTGTCATTTAAGGATCATGTGGAGGCTTTGGTGGTGAAGGCTGGTAGGGGACTTAATGCATTGAGAGCGATGGCAGCGACCTGAGTAGATCAGATGATGCTTTACAAGCTCTTTCAGCAGTTAATAATGTCTGTCATTGAGTATGATTTGGGGCTATTGATAGTATCAAAGAGCCAGCTTGAAAGGTTGGGGCGCATACAGAATGCTGCCATGCGGTTAATCCTTGGATGGACAAAGGACACACCAATTATATGCATGAGGCATATCCTGGCGCTACAAACAATAACGGATAGGCATAGGGTAATTCAGGCCAAATGGTACCTGAGAGTTGCTGCAGATAGGGATCGCCATCTGCATGCAGCCATGGATATGGTCAAGGGTCATAGACTAAGACGAAACAGGTCCTGGATGGTACAGGCAGAACTTTCTAAACGTCAGGTGTGTGATCTAGAGACCATCAATCGTGAAAAATATTGGGTTGAAGTTACGGAAGACATGACGGACTAGCACAATGTAATAGTATCACTGGGTCATGAGTGCAGCGAATCTGCAGAGGGCCGCACTGAGTTTGAAGTGCAACAACTGATCCAGATTAACTCACATCAAGGTGACATAATCATCTACACCGATGGGTCAGTGGTGAGAAACAAACGTAGTGGTTGGGGTTTTATTGCAAAGGCTAATGGACGAGTCTTGATAAAGGAGAGTCTGGAATATGAGACTACAATCTCCAGTATGAGAATTGAGGTGGAAGCAGTAATATCGGCATTCCGTTGGCTATTGGAGACTACTACAACACACTTTGTATTCATTACGGATTCAGAGAGTATGCTTAGTAAGCTGGAGAAAGGAATGCTTCGTGTGGAATGGCTATCGTCTCTTCAGAGGTCACAGATTATAAGAATTGTATGGATATTTGGCTCTCGCCATGTGGGGGTGAGGGATAATGAACAGGCTGATAGGCTAGCAAGGAATGCACCTCTTGGTGGTAGATTGCCTATGGACAAGGGGGAGGTAGTCGTGCGCTTGTAGGACCAGATGTAGAAGGCGGGGGAACAGATTGAGAACCTATATGTGGAATGCATGACATTGCGGAATATCGGCAGTGGTTCTAGAAGAATCTCTAAACTGAGAGTGAAGACCAGGATATTTTTTTAATCTGATAGTGGTGGGGACGATTAGTAGTATGACTCTTTGCTGGCTGTTGAAAGAGGGGACGGAGCACCTATGGGAATGTCCTGAGTGCAGTGATGTCGGTTCTTAACTCAACTGAACTAAATATAATTGTCTATAAGGACTGGACGGTTAGTATTTAAGCACAAGCGTTACAGAGGTAATTTTGCAGTACTGTATGCAATATGCTGCAGTCTGTGCAGCAGACCTGGTATTCAAGTGTGTAGTGTGAACGTGTTCTAATCAGCAAGCACATCTAAAATGTCTTCTAAAACAGTGTCTTATTGTTGTGTGAGAAATACAATCAATATCACGCTAACGGACGGCGTTTGTAGATCTTTGATAACTTCTTTTACTTATAATATATTCCCATTTTCAATATGTCACTCTATTCTTGTCGCCAGAGTTTGAGAACGGCGATAAATAGAGTTTTGTTTTGTTTCAACTCGGGACAGAAACAATACATCCGTGCTCTCCTCGCCTTGCTGGAAAGATGAAACTCATTCTGTCGCCAGATTTTTATTCTTTCTGGGCACATTTCTGTGCCACTACAGCTTTGGCTGTATCAAACGCACTATGCTATTACCACTTAAAGATTGTATTTCTAGCTTGGTAATAATTTTGGCAATTAAGAATGAAAGGATAAAACTCGATTTTAAACAGTGGGGTATTTTATGAAATTAATAAAAATGAATATTATAATTGCACGATACAGATTGGTCCCATTTGCTGTCAATGACTCTGGAATCGCTAATTTGGCATATGCCATAATTTATTACTATAAGATATATTATCGCACCTTTTTTTTATACCATTGTTTCTCTACGTAACTGAATATATTTCTCAGCTCACATTACTATACCTACAATGATGAATTCATTATGTTTATTAAAATCATATTTTTATTTTTTAATTTGGCTACTACAATGCCATTACTTGGTATTTCATCCCATCGTCTGCTCCACCGAATGAGGTTTTGTTGTGCCTGCGATTGATGCTTCAAACTATTATGAGTAAATGACTATATTTTAAGAGGCGAAGCATTCATCGTGCTTGTCCGTGTGTCAACATGCAAACTGACAGACCTCTAGTGTTTTCTTACTCTGATAATGCTGGCAACGAAAGACGCACTCTTCTGGTACAAATTACTTTTCTTATTTTCATCGACGTGTTTCATGACTCGATCTAAAATTAAGTTTTTAGGCTCGGCTTCTACGTTTCTATATACTATTTCTTGAGATAGGCGCTTGTTCTGTGCAGATGTGTGAATGATAATCCTTATTTCGGACTTTACTTTTTATCACATTTCGTAAAAGAAAAACAAATTGAAATGTGTTTTTTGGGACACACACACACGCACGCACGCACGCACGCACACACACACACACACACACACACAGAGGCAGGGGAGAGATAGGGAGCAAACAGCCCAGGAGCTACAGGCGACAGTAGACAAAGTGATTGACGGCTGTTTTATGGTGCTCTCTGGACAACAGGATTGTGAGAGCTGATGTTCCAAGCCATGCGATAGATGGTGGAAGCGTCAACAGAAAGAACAAACTGAAGTATCTGGGAATCACAGTTTACAGGAGCCTGTCCTTCAAGGACCATGCGGAGACGGTTGTGACAAGGTCTCAAAAGAGACTCAATGCACTTAAAACTATGGCTGCAATGGACACATAGTAGAGAATGCTTTTCACACTATACCAGCACTTGATCCTCACAGTGATTGATTATGGACTGCTCACTGTCTCAAAGTGTCAGCTGGTGAAATTAGAGCGCATAAGAATGAAGCTATGCGGGTCATTCTGGGATGCACCAGAGACACCGCAGTAGTGTGTATGCGTTACATCTTTGGTCTGCCCGCTGTTGCTGGTAGACTCAAGGTAATACTGGCGAAGGCATACTTCAGAGTAGCTGCAGACACATATCACACGTTGCATGAGGCGCTGGACGCCGTTAACGGTCAGCGACTGATAAGAGGGAAATCATGGATGGCTCAGGCGGAGGATACTATCTGACAGATGTGCCTCTTGGAGAACATTAGGCGAGGAGGGGAGTGGGTCAGAGTGCCAGTGGAGCAGTCAGACTTGTACAGAATTATAATCACATTGAACCGGGAGTGCAGGGAGTGGCCAGCAGGGGCCACGGAAGTGAAAATCCTGCAGCTAATTCAGAATAATGCTCGCCCGGGTGATGTGATTATCTACGCGGATGGGTCGGTGTTGAGAGGTAGGAGAAGTGCTGGGCAAAAGCTAATGGTCGACGTTTGGTGCAGGAGAGCCTGGCATATTATACCACAACATCTAGCTTAAGAGTGGAGGTTGAGCCGGTCAGTGCAGCTTTCCGCTGGATGGAGAATACGATACACCCACACATCGTGATTGTAACTGACTCGGAAAGCTTGCTGAGAAAGGTGAGGATAGGCAGGCTTCGGGCAGAGTGGCTTGCGTAGGTCACGGGTGGCAAGCATCGCCTGGATCTTTTCTCCGGGGCATGCCGGTGTGCTGGGGAATGAACAGGCGGACAGATTGGCTAGCTCTGCAAAACTTGGTGGAGTATTGATGCATGATAAGGCAGACGTGGTTGCGTCCTTGTGGGAGGACATGTACATTTTGGAGGAGCAAATGGATCACCATGGTCTGGCAAGAATGCGACAGCGAGGACTTCTGGCCGAAGATTGACGCTCAGAGGAAAGGCGAGACGGACATATAATCAGATTGCTACTGGTACTGTTGGTGTTGGAACTCTTCGCTGGCTTCTGAGGATGGGCACAGACCGCTTATGGGAATGCCCCGAATGCTGTGATGGCGGTTCCTAAATCAATCAATCAATCAATCAATCTCACACACACACATTCACACACACACATGCACACACACACATGCACACACACACACACACACACACACACACACACACACACACACACACACACACACATATATATATATATATATATAAGAAAAAGAATGCTGCTATATAGAATATGTTTTTCTGCATCTTAGAATGTAAATGAACAAATTATAGTGTCTTTATTTTTGTCTGCCCCAATATAAAATTCCATATCTCAGTAACCAACTGAAGGAAAATGATGAGATTTAGCATGTAACATTATTATTATGTCCACCCAACAGAACAATTTTTGTTCTGGAGATTTTACTGCAGATTTTAAAGTTTGTTTATATGCGGTATATAATTTACGGGGCAGAGATGAAATTCATAATTTTAAATGTATTACAGCGTAGCCAGACAATCAGCTTTCAATGATGAATATTTTACGTTTTTTACGAGATTGGCCTTATGCCAAGAACCCCGCGCAGTTTAAACTGGGACTGTTCAGAGGTGTCGTCAAACTGTGGGTTATTTCATGAAACCTGATTATTATTATTTTTTTTTAAAAGATCTTACCACGTATAGCTAACATTGAAATGTGTGAATATTTTTCTATGGGATTGAATGCAAAATTGTGTATACACTTCAAAGCATCGCTATGAAGTTGTACACATATTTTTGTATAGAGGCTGATAGCAGGAAACTGTTTTATACTATTACAAATTCCGAAAAAGGAACAGTGTATGCATTGGGTTCGAGTAAACGGTCATTTCGTAGATAGGTGCAAGAATCTGGAATTAAACCACCACGCAATAACAAAACGGTAGGTAGAAATGTTATTGTAGACACCTTTGATAAATATGTCATAAGGCGAGCTATTATAAAAATGCTTTAAAAAGTCGCTTAAACGTCGACAGGGTGGATGTCGTTGCACCGGGTTCTATCCCATATGGCTCGGTATCTTTCCGCAGCGCGGAAAGTATCGCACAAAGTTCGAACTCCGCAGCTCTAGCGACGACGCTCAGAAGTCTCCGAAAAATTTAACTCGTGAACCGAAGGATGCGGCCCGGAATCGAACCCACAACCACTTCGCCACGGAGACTCCTAAAATTATAAAAATTTAGGATTTTATATCCAGGATTATCCAGCATTATAAAAATGCTGGATGCTAAAGAAACAGTGACTGTAAGAAAACTTAGGGTTTGGTTGAGAAAGAACAATAACATAGAGCTATCCATAACAACTTTATGGAAAATTATAAGGACATTATCTTCACTTTTTGAAAGTTCAAGGGAGGTAGAAATATTCTTTACGAGCAACCGCATTTAGGAGCCATGAGAAGCACATACCTACGTGAAATAAGGTAAATGCGCAAAGACAATTATGGCATAGTGTATTTGGATGAAATGTGGATCAATGCGCACCACACAAGTGATAAGGAATGGCAGTCAGTGGATGGACAGATAAAGCGACATGTGCCCAGTAGTATAGGACAGCTTTTGGTCATGGCCCATGCTGGTAATACGCATAATGGCTTACAACAGAATGCTGGGTTCGTGTTCGTATCAAAGCATACAGACAATAGGGATTATCATAATAAGATGAATGGTAATGTATTTAGAGATTGGCTCGAGAATACTGTGCTTCCATCCCTAGATAGACCGTCGTTTCCAATTATGGACAATGCATAATATCAATGTTGTTGCCCAAGAAGGCAAAATACCTACAGCATCGAGCACAAAGGGAGCAATAAAGATATGGCTCCGAATGGAAAACATACCGTTTCCAGAAACGTATTTCTAGTTAGAATTGTTGTCCCTTGTAAAACAGACGCCAAAAAAGCAAGAAATATCAAATCGACAAGTTGATAGACGAGCATCGTCATGGTTGCTTAAGACTTCCGCCGTACCACTCTCATTTTAACCCTATAGAACTTGTGTGGGCTAAAATTAAAGGACAGGTGGCAGCTGACAATACTATATTCAAATAGTCTGACGTCACGATACTAATCCAGTCCGCGCTATTAAATATTGATAAAAGTTACTGAAAAGAATGTGAGGAACATGTGTTAAAAGAGGAAGAGGACTATCGAAGAAAGGATGGATTGAATTTTATGCAATCGAGAGCAGTCATCAACCTACTTGTCATGTGTGTAAAGAATGAATGTCGTAGTAGTTACTTGTTCTTCTTTACCACTTTAGTGTCGTCCCTGGAGTGAAGAGAATCAACACCCACATTATTTTTTAATCCAATATCTCTATCCTGGAGATATCCAGCAGACTCCGTCCACACACTCCTTCAATCTGAAGACACATTCCTCTCACTCTTACTCACCCCTGGATCATGCCCCCTCTCATTCTTCCCCAAAATAACATACTTGACAACTCTAGCCTCAACAAACAAAAACAAGAAATTTATTAAAGCATAGAGTATATGTAGGAGAAGTGTGTGTGTGTGTGTGTGTGTGTGTGTGTGTGTGTGTGTGTGTGTGTGTGTGTGTATAAGGTGTGGAATGTGTGACGTGTACTCTAAAGTGTCTATAGACTCAGATCAGTGTTCAGGAGTATAGTCATTCTCATCACTGTGCTGAAACACACCAGCACCATATTCCAGACAAGCAACCTCACCCAGGTGATTCTTCTCCGGTCACGTGAAGACTTCCTCCGTTGTCTCTGGAACCACTAGGATGCTTGGACACCCATGACAAACACTGTCTAATGAGAGTCTTCAATCTGATTTACACGATAAATGTCGTCTGTTATTTAACTGACTGTTGATCAGAAAATTATAACCCTATTGTCACTGTTACTAGGGAAATCTCAATGGATCTAGTGTCACTGGTTGTAAAGATTCCCCATATTAACCCCACAGTCTAAATGTTCTCTGTATCAGTATAACTTTGGTGTGAATGTTCCTGGTATCAATAGTGTATCTCTATAATGATCTGACTGTTCAATGATACCACTATCACTTGCTAATCATAATCTCATCAGCATGTCCTGCTCAGCAGAAGCCATGTTCCCGCAAACCAACTTGGGTATAAGCCCAATGTAGCGGCCTCTCAGCAACTTCTGTCTTCAAATTCTGAGCCATCATCTTCTAAAATTGTGTTAGCTTCACTGTTCAAAATCAGAGCACACATACTTGGACCTGTAAATGGAACCTGTAGAATAGAGAATACTATGGTGAGGGCAACTCAGTCCTGGCCGGAATTAGGTAAGTGTAGGCCAATAACAGCACTCAGATCTATAACAGAGATCCGATCTCTGTCATACTGCCAAATAACTCAATCATATAATCTGAGACATGGCAACACCAGGAAAGAATAAAGGAACGGGTAGAAACCCAGCAGATGCCCTACTGGAAGATCCTACCATTTAACATACATCTCCTCCCTCTCAACCATCCTTAATCTCTCTAATTATTATTCCACTACATTGTCCTCAACTCCCTGAGTAAAATGATATATCACACAAGCTAGTTGAAGCCACACAATAGTATACCAGTGCCGACGCTCCTATGATACTTTCTAGCACCGCACTAATAGAACATTCTATCACTAATCATAATACATTATATCACTGCACCTATAATACATTAGATCACCGCACAGCACTGTACTCTATTCCTAATCATACTCTTAAATTAGATATTATAAATAGCCTACCATATGCCTATTTCAGTTGCTACTCGAGAAACTATGCAATCAGACTGGATCTATGTCCGCGGATAACTATCACCACTTAGACATTATAGTCTCTCTTATGTAACGCAACTCGGAATAATGCACCGATCCTAACACTTCAGAATGTTTTTCTCGACTCCCTCCACCTGTTTACCGCAACTGGGTTTTATATGGGTGCTTGAGTGACGTCACCAAAAAGTCCAGACGCCAATCAGTCCAGAATCTGGCTTTGTTCCCCTGTTTCTAGACTAACCAGAGTCAATTCGCTGTCAAGTTCACTTTCATCTGGGAAATTCTTTGTCTCATACAACAAAGATCCTGGCTGTCTGTGAGCCAGAGACCTTCCCCCCCCCCCCCCCCCACATCACAGAATCCCTCCGACCTCTGGAAGACATTCTGTCCATCACTTTCAACGGCCCGATTCCCGCCCTGCAGACAGATGACGCCAGTGCGCGTCTCTCGAACAACAACCTGTCAACAAACTGTCGACCGTGTGTAGACATCGCGACGAGACTCACTTTGATCTCATACAAAAATGCCGACCAGGTGCAGACAGTTTTAACAACGTATTTTTCTCAGTCTGTTCAACATCAAAGGGTCTATTGTGGTTGCAGACTAATGTCGGGCTTGGTTGTCATCGATTGCAACTAACAAGTTTATTCATCTCGCGACACTACTGGAATCGTCCGACACAGATTAAGGTCTGAGCAGATCGCAGACCTTAATCCGCGTGCACGCTTACTGGGATATTTTGCTCCAACCATTCAGACGAATTACAGGCCCTAAACATTACAGCATCAGCACAATGTCAATGGCAACAGTTTGTATTCCACACTGATGAATTTTCAATTCCGCAAGCCCTCAGCGGTGACAAACAACTGGTATTAAAAAAACACACACACATACACACACACACACACATACACACACATACTAAGCGCATTGAATACCAACAGAAGAGTAATATTGCGGTGGAAACTGACATATTGTGGCATAACAAGATACGCGAGAGCAAACACGTTGTCAAATTAGGGGACAACACACGTGCATACGAATCAATCTATAAACTACAGTGAAAAGAGGACCAATATCTTTGTCGTTAAGAAGAAAGCCCACTACAGAGACACTGACAACTATTTTCATAGTGCAAAACAGGTAATCACGTTCCGTCTCTGAACAGTAAACAGCAGAGTAGACAATCTTTCACGAAGACTCAAAGCGGGCCTGTAACCCATGTGTACGCGTGAACAAACTACACAGACAGCTGAACAGATCCTTAAAAATGGACACATGATGACTAAATTGCGGTATCATTTCTGGTCACTCCATACACACATTAACGCACAGCTATTTGGAAGCTTTCACGAACTCAATATGAAAAGCTAAATGCATCCTAGTAACATGAATACTTGTGTACAATTATTAACCAGCAGCTGAAGAAACAAGAAGGAAATGAAAAATAAGGTAAGAAATATATTCCTTCTACTTTCCTGTCAATTTACATATTATTTACCCCATGCCTCTGTAAATTCTCTGTCTTTACTAATATTACACATTGCACCCCTCTCGGGAGTCTCCGTGGTGAAGTGGTCAAGCCGTCTGACTCGGGCTCCAAAGGTTGTATGTTCGATTCCTTCATTTCACGAGTGCATTTTTCGGAGACTTCCGAGGGTCGTCGCTAGAGCTACGGAGTTCGTGCTTTGTGCGACGCTTGGCGCCCTGCGGAAAAAGACTGAGCCATATGGGATAAAAACCCGGTGCAATGCAGTCGACGCTGTCGACTTTTAAGCTACTTCTTTTATTGCACCCACCCCCATACGAATCTGGCTACGCCTTTTACTTGTGTCCTTACCAGAAATAACGTGGTTTACTGTAAGACTAGTTTGTTAGCGTGAATTCACTACATTTTCCCCAAAACATCAAAGAAATGTCGCCGCTTTCGATGAGTTAAGTTGCTTTTGGACTTATCAAAGACATATTCCTTGGGTGGGGGTAAATATAAGACGGCAGGAAAAATTTTTAATCGATGCAACGGACAGTTTACAAAATAATTGATCGTGAATGACGGCATTAATTTCTGGACATACTATAGGAAGAGATTGGAAGCAACAGAGATAGATGTTGTTCCTGAGAAGAATATTGCGAATTCCTTTGACTGCCAAAGTAAATAACAACGACTGCTTGAAAGAGGCTAATTAAACTAGAACATATATATACAACAATAAGACAGAAACAAAAAGCTTTTTTTGTCATGTGATGTGCAGCCAGCAGGGTTAGGATCGGCTAGCCTCTCCCAGGAGGGGTGAAGAGCGAGAATTAGTAGCCTGCCGATGACCCGCAGACTACACAAGTCAACCCCCACCTCCACGTGGTGCAGACCGGGCAACCATGACCGCGAGGTCATGGGCTAACGGGGCTATGGCTCGCCATAGGGGATGGACTTCCTGTGGTCAGATTAGTGCCCTAAACCTGCGACTGGCCTAGCAAGCCGGCAGGGGTTCTTCATACTTCTCGTAGAAAAACTATAAAGTATAAACGGACTGACCCAAACGGCTATCGATCCGGCAATGTTAATGGACAACGAGATAGATCAGCAATTCAAAAAAATAGGCACAATGAACGTCTGTGGTTTCAATAGTAAAGAAGAAGAGCTTATAGAAACAATGGCAGAGAGGAAAATTGGACTGATTGGAATAGCGGACACGAGAACAAAGGGGAAAGGATGCAAGGAGCTTCACCGCAGTTACACGTTTGTTTACTCTGGAGTAGAACAGCAAGAAAGGGCAAGACACGGTGTGGGAATAGTCATCGAACCACGGCTAGCAAGAGGAATACTAGAAATAATATATATATATATATATATATATATATATATATATATATATATATATATATATATATATATATATATATATATATATATATATATATCATTGGCACCTTTCCGTCTTGACAGACGATAGTTTGGTACAATGTGCTTCAAAAAGGCTTAATAACTACGAACCATGGCGGTGGTGAGTGTTGCTGGTAAGGCCAATTCTAGCGGCGACTTGCTCCCAATGTGCATTATCAATGCCTGTATCAATCATGTCCCGCTTACACACATCTTTGTATCGTAGTAGAGGCCGACCCTGAGATCTCTTACCCGTCTGTAATTCACCAAAAAAAGATGTCCTTTGGTATTCTACCAGCATCCATCCTCCTAACATGTCCTATCCATCTAAGTCTACGAAGACTGAGCATGGAATAAACCGTCACACAACCTGATCTTTCTAATACTTCAGTATTTGTGATTTTGTCTTGCCACTTAATACCAAGTATTCTTCGCAGACACCGCATATGAAAGCTGTTTAAACGTTTCTCTTGGCGTGAGTAAGTTGTCCAGGTTTCACTGCCATAAAGAAGAGTACTAAGGACACAGGCTTGGTAGACGAGGTACTTTTGTTTTGGCAGTAAGCTTCCTGTTCTCCCAGACTCTTTTTGCTAACATATTCATTGTTGTTTTGCTGCCTTGCCAATCCTGATGTTGATTTCCTGATCGAGTGATAATTTGCTATTTACCTCTGATCTTAGATATGTAAAATGGTCTACTATCTCCAGTTCGGCGTCGTCAATAAAGATTGATGGTACACCATGTGCACCTTGTGACATAATCTGTGTCTTCTTTTTGTTAATTGTTAAACGAAATTCAGAACAAGCAATCGAGAATGCAGATAGTAGATGTTGTAATTCTTCCTCAGAGTGGGTTGTAATCGCATCATCATCTGCAAAAAGCAACTCTCTGATTAGTACCCTCCTAATTTTGGTCTTGGCCTTCAATCTCTGAGCATTATAGAGGCCACCACCTGAGCGTGAGTGAATGTATATACCGTCATCCTGATTACGAAAGGCATATTTCAGTAGAAGTGAAAAGTATATCCCAAAGAGGGTGGGGGATAATACACAACCTTGCTTAACTCCACTCTTGATTTCAAACTCTTCTGAAGTTGAGCCATCAAACTTGATTATATCCTTCATGCCTGTGTGGAACGATTCCACAATGGACAGAAGAGTTGGTGGGCAGCCAATCTTCTTTAGTGCTTTGAACAGACCGTCACGACTGACCAAATCGAATGCCTTTGTGAGGTCGATGAAGGCAATAAACAGTGGCTGATTTTGTTCCAGGCATTTTTCTTGCATCTGTCGCAATGAGAATATCATATCAATGGTAGACAGGTTCTGACGGAAGCCGCACTGTGATTCGGGGTAGACTTGATCTCCCAGGACTTGAAGTCTGCGCAGGACAATTCTGGCAAATACTTTCCCAACAATACACAGATGTGAGATACCCCTATAGTTGTTACAGTCGCTCCGATTGCCCTTGTTCTTGTACAGCGTTATGATGTTTGAATCTTTGAAAGCCTGTGGGACTTGTCCTTCTCGCCATCATAGCTCTATTAGCTGGTGGATTTGCAGAGCGAGTGTGTCTTGCCCACTCCTGATTACCTCTATTGGAATCCCATCCTTCCCTGGAGCCTTGCTAGATGCAAGCTCATTTATAGCACACTTAACTTCTGCTATAGTGGGAAGTGTGTCCAAGTGGTCAAGAGTTGGCAGGGCCTCTATGGCATTGAGGGCATCATCCGCTAGCTTGGTCTCACTTGAGTAAAGCTCGCTCTTAATAGTGCTCGACCCATCTATCCATTCTGCTGTTTCTTATCAGTGATGATTTCTCCAGTCAAGGTTTTCAGTGGTGCACTTCTTTTGATCATTGGACCACAGGCTTTCTTTATCCCTTCATACATGCTTCTGATGTTTCCCTTATCATTTGCGATTTGAATGGACTCACATAACTTGATCCAATAATCATTTGCACACTGCCTGGCAGCCTTTTGCACATCCTTCCTAGCTTGCCTTAGCTCACTCAGAGTGTTACGCGTTGGTCTTTCCTTGTTTCTTAAGAGTTCGTTGTGTCTCTCTCTTGTTCATAACATATATAGACAACATATGTAAAGAAGCCAGCCAAACAGAGACAGCAAGAATACCGCATGACGAGAACACAGAAGAAGAACCATCTGCAAATCTAACCATTAGAGAACTCCTGTTTGCGCACGACCAAGCACTAATAGCAAAATCAGAAGCTGAATTACAAGACCACATGAATAGTCTAACCGAAATGTGTAGGGAACATAACATGAAAATTAGCACAAGCAAAACAGAGGTAATGACTATAACTAAAGAAGAACAAACAACAACAATTCACCTAAACGAACATCACTTGAAACAAGTAAAGAGTTTCAAGTACCTAGCAAATATAATATCATCAAATGGCAGATCAGAAGACGAGATCGAAAACAGTTGCAATAAGGCAAATCAACTCATTGGACAAATGGCACCAATACTAAAGAACAAACATGTATCAACAACTACTAAGAAAGCACTTTACAACACAATCTTCATACCAACTCTATGATACCAATGCCAAACCTGGACAATTACAGAAAAAGAGAAAAGAAAAATCACAACAACAGAAATGAGGTTTCTGAGAAGAATACTCAACGTATCAAGAAGAGATAAGATCAGAAATGAAGAAATCCGGACTAAAGTAGGGGTTAAAGTAGCACTAGATTTTATTAGAAAGCAGCAAGTCAAATGGTGTGGCCATGCAATTAGGTTACCAGTCAACAGCATACCACAGCAAGCAATGATGTACAGACCAGATGGTAAAAGAGGAAGAGGCCGACCACGTAAACGTTGGACGGAGGGAATAGCAGAGTCGATGGGAATATCGATATATGAAGCCCATAATCGGGCACTCTCACGAAGTTTATACTTCACCTCGACACCGCAAGGTACAAGAGGAACATGATGAGATGAGATGAGAAGAGAGGCATTGGAGAACATCGTGACAACTGGAAAGATCGAAGGGAAGAGAGGCAGAGGCAGACAAAGAGAAATTATGCTGGGTGAATTGAGCCGGTGGCATGCAGGAATATCAACAGCGGAGTTTATAATATACTATAATATCAACCAAAGACCGAGATCTGTGGAGAGTCATGAACGCAGACGCCAGTCGACATAGTACTAGATGATGATGATATTATATATACAGAAAACTCATAATCAGCTGTATGTTAGTTTACAAAAACGAAATAATATACATAGGCCACAAGAAAGGAAGGTTCAACCAAATCACACCGTATTCACGTGTGTGTTTGTGGTTGTGGGTGTGATTTGGTTGAACCTGCCTTTCTTGAGGCCTATGTATATTATTTCGTTATTGAAAATACAGCTGATTATGAGTTTTCTGTTGATTTTATGACTTGGTATAACAGACAACAGAAACAGTTCATCTGACAAACGTAGATAATACTGAAAGGACGACAAAGGACTTAACGACGCAACTGAATTTAATGTTTATTTAGCTAAACACTAAAAGTCATGTTTCCCCAATTCATAGAGAAGCCGAGAAACGGCCTGAATGGGTGATCCATAGAAGCAGCCTCCCCGCTAGGGTTAGTCATGTGCACCAGGTGAATCTAGACCGATAGCAAGCGACGTAGTGCAAAAGATTAACATCACTTAAAATGTAAACGCGGAACTTTCGAACTGTGAGAGGGGAATGGCAAATTGTATAATATTAAGCAAGAAATTCGAAGAATGAATATTAACATTTTATGATAGCACCAGAATCCATTCGAATGGAGAGAAACAACTGCGAGATGTAATAATTATTAGGGAGTCTCTGTGGCGAAGTAGTCAAGCCGTGTAACTCGTGCTCCGAAGGTTGTGGGTTCGTTTCCGGGCTGCGTCCTTCGGTATTCGAGTTAAATGTTTCGGAGACTCCTGTGTGTCGTCGCTAAAAGCTACGGAGTTCGTGCTTTGTGCGACGCTTTCCGTGCTGCGGAAAGAGACCGAGCCATGTGGGATAAAACCCGGTGCAATGAAGTCGACGCTGTCGACTTTTAAGCGACATTTAATACTTATTATGGATCTGGAAATCGGACTGTGTCAAACAGAGTATTACTGGTAGAGTTAAGTGGCAGAACGTTTGATGTCTACATCATTCAAGTTTGTTCACGAACAACAGACAGTCGTGATGACAGCATGGATTGATGTTGAAGTGATTAGGACAATGCCTTACAAGAAGTGCAAGTATTCAGAAATAACTATAATAGTTTGAAATCAACAAGATGGATGCACATTTGACAAGTATGGACTAAGGGAACGTTACGAAATGAAGTTCCACACGTGTATAGTAGGCAAACGAGCATAATTTATTATTGAAATCATTCGGTATCAACATTATTGAAGGAGACTATAGACATGAAAGAGTCCTGACAATAAAACCAGAAACCAGATTGATCATATCCTCATTATCATAACATTTCAACATGCCTTAAAAGTCACAAAGAATATACCAAATGCAGACTGCTACATCGATCGTAGATTAGTTATAAGAAACACTGCAACACACATTTTATTCATTGCGGACTTAAGGAGTTTGCTTAGTAAGGTGGAGAAAGGAATGCTTTGTGTGGAATTCTTCAACTCGTTTAAGAGGTCACATATTGTGAGAATTCTATGGATATTTTGCCCTGGCAATGCGGGAGTGCAGGGCAATGAACAGGCTGATATGTTGACAGGGAATGCATCTCTTGGTGGTAGATTACCTATGAACAAGGGAAATGTGGTCATGCACCTGTGGGACCAGGTGGAGATGGTTGCTGAACCGATTGAGAATCCGTATGTGGAAAGGATGAGATTGCGGGTGATTGGCAGGGGTTCTTGTAAAATCTCAAAACTGAGAGGGAAGACCAGGAGAACTTTCAATCAGTTAGCGGTGGAACCATTAGTAGTATGACTCTTCGCTGGCTGTTGAATGAGGGGACGGAGCGCGTATGGGAATGTCAGGACAGTGCAGTGCTTGTATCAGTTCTTAGCTCAACTCAGTTCAACTCAAAAGTTATAAGCAAAATACACAGAACATTAAAGAAGGTAAAAAAATACACGAAGAAACACAGTGTGATCTATGCGCACTGAAGAGTGAGGAGATACAAGATAATTCAACGTAGAAGTATTGATGTATTGTCTAATCTAGAAAATATATTTCGAGATGTCAGTGACCAATGGGAAACATTGAAGAGTTGAGCCATTCAGGCTTCAGAAATAATTATCCCACAAATAAAGATGATTGGGCTTAAGAAATTATGAAGGAATACATCTTAAAACTAACGGAAATAAGAAAAAATAACAAAAATAACCATGAAGAATATGAACAGATTCACAAGAAAAATATGAAATTGTTCCAAAAGACAAACGAAGCATGGCTTGAAAAAATTGCAGGGAAATTGAGATCCAACGTAACATCCGGAATACCATATTAATGTACAAAAGGATTATTGATATCACTAAATGACACACACACACACACACACACACGCACGCACGCACGGGTGCACACACACACACACACACACACACACACACACACACATCAACAGGTAATTCGTGAAGCGTTCCATATGTTTAGGACGCAGAGGTGTTTCAAAGGCACCAGGGCCAGGTTCTGCTAACACGCCCTAGTCGTGCGTCCTGGGCAACAGGTCCCTACGGGGTCCTGGCTAACGTATTAGGATCGCGGAATCTTCCGAAGTCGGGGAGTATCTGCCTGGACGGCGAGGAACCACCAGTCTGTCCACCAATAAGCCAGACATGGGACAACGGACACTCACGCAAACCTCAGACCGGTATGACATTACACTGAGGTAGGACAACAGGATGTCTTCATCCGACAATACAGTTGAGAGACTTGGATGGCGAGAATAGGTGATCCATAGGAGCATTCTCCCCGGTAGGGTTAGTCATGTGCACCAGATGACACTAGGTTTTCACTTATGTTTCTGTACTCCACGCTGGAGTTCACAGCCAGCGAATGCTTGCTTGTTTGCGTTGGACAGGTTGCATAAAAACAAACATGATAAAACCATAATAGAAAAATATCAGATGTTAAATACATGGTCAGATTATGTGAACGGCCTTTAAACGAGGAACATTATGGTATTTCATATAATAATGAAGGACCCCCACATTTGAAGAGGAAGTTCAGAATGCTCTTCCATCCATGCATCATGTGCCATGCCAGTAAGCGTGGGCGGTCATGTTCTGCCATCTCACTAGACCACCGAAGTCGTGGATCAGCTCCGTATTTCTGTCTCGACCATGCCACAAGAACAAGCCATCCAGGTACTTGCTTCTAGGTCTTCCCCTTGGTCTCTTCCCCTCAATCTTACCAGTTGTCACCAAGTTGTCCAAATTATTTCTTCTCATAACATGCCTAAAAAAATTGTGACTGTCTACGTCTAATGTCTCTAATCAGTTTACGATCTTCATTTGTTTCTTGAAGGACTTTTTCATTGGTCTTTCTGGTTGTCCATGGTATTCTTTACATTTTCCTCAGAAACCACATTTCTACAGCCATCAGATTTTTTTCAGCCTGACTGCTCATTGCCCAAGCTTCACATCCATATAAAAGTACAGGTACTATTTAGCATCTCAACACTCTTTTTCTCGTTTCAATTGACATCTTTTTATTGGTCAGTATGTTTTTCATCTTGCTAAAGGCTACTTTTGCCATGGCGATTCTTGTTCTAATCTCTTCAAGGCATCTCCATCATGCTCTTAACCATATGAAAACTGGCAAGACCACGGTTCCAGATAATATCTTAGAAGAATATGGAATATATCAGGTAATCTGAGTGTTGAACACAATATATGTTAATGTAGATACACCTCCTGAATGATAAACATCTGTATTTATTGCAATCCCCAAGAAATAAGAATACGTAGAATGTGAGCAACACAGTATAATCATCAAGAAAAGAGCATAATGAAGAAAATACAACACGAAATAGGAACAGAACAATGTGGTTTTGTAGAAGGCATCATCAGCATGTGACGTGCTGACAAGCGTTGGCGGTCATGTATTATCATTTTACACGATCACAAGAATCAAGGATTTGTTCCATTTCCTTGTCTCGACCATGCCAATTAGCCAGGCCAGCGAGATATATACATCTGCCTTCCCTTGTTCTTTTCCCTTCAATCTTGCCAGTTGTCATTCTATTTTATTGTTTAAAAATTGTGACTGTCTAAGTTGTATCTGTTCACTTGTTTAAGAATACTCGCATTTATTAATATATTAACATTTAGTTTCACATCCTTTACAGGACATCGCAGTCAACGCCAGCATGTTTTACTGTTGTGATCTCTTGGCAAATTTATGTTCAGTAGTATGCCATTGCTTTCTGAACGACCGGCATCCATAACATTTCTTAAACGACCAAAGCAATGCGGTCTGCTACCAAATCGTTCTGTGTTTCAAACGCGGGTATGCGGGATACGAACTGCGCCCGTAACATCTTCGCCACGGAGCTGGCATCAATCTGTTACATTGTGGTATTTGTTTCTTCTTAGTGAGAACCATAATCTGCGTCTTCTAACAATTTACTTGTAACATTGTGGTATTTGTATCTTCTTAGTGAGAACCATAATCTGCGTCTTCTAACAATTTACTTGTAACATTGTGGTATTTGTATCTTCTTAGTGAGAACCATAATCTGCGTCTTCTAACAATTTACTTGTAACATTGTGGTATTTGTTTCTTCTTAGTGAGAACCATAATCTGCGTCTTCTAACAATTTACTTGTAACCCTTATGTTTCACTGTGTACAATAACCACCCAAAGGGGTTACGGACGCAGTTCGTAATCCTGCATACCGAAGTTGGAAACACAGCTGTGGGCAATTTGGCGAAGACAGCCTTTCGTTGGTTTTTATGAAATGGTATGTGTACCGGTCGTTCGGAAACCGATGGCAAACTACTGAACGTAAACTTGCCCAGGAATCAAGAACAGTCAAAACAATGATGGGGTTGACTGCTACGTCCTGTAAAGGATATGCAACAACAACAACAACAACCACAATAACCACATCTACTAAATGTTGTAGATCATGTTCTGGATATATTATACACCCCACACCTATATTAATAGTCTGATATTGACCTATTTCATTATCAGTCTTTATGGCAGCATGTTGTTTCCAATATATATTTCTTTCTTCCAAGTCTAAAGTCTTGCAAGTCTTTCTTCCAAGTCTAATTTTCCTCAGGCCACGTGTCTTTTGCCCATTTGCACAATTTTATAATTTTCCAAGAAAACTCTTTATATTTGCCATGGTTATTTCTTTATATTTCCATTAGTTTTAAGATGTCTCCCGTCATCATTTCTTACTTCCTACCATTTTAGTTATTGGGATAGTTGTTTGTGAATCCTGGCTGACTGAGTTCTTCAGTATTTTCCATTGATTATTGACATTTTGAAATATAATTTCCAGATCGGATAATGCATCAAATCTGTTCTGTACCTCTACGTTAAATGTATCGTGTATATCACTTTTCAGTGCACGTAGATCAAATTTTATGTTTCTTGGTTGTTGATCTTCTTTAATTGTTTATGTATATTTTCTCATGACTAATCTGTAGTTACTGTAGCAGGCTGCGATTGGTACAGTTTTTGCCACTTTTAAAGCATTTTGAAATCTTCTGTTTAATAGATGTAATAATTCCTGTTTCTGATCTTATAGTCAGGACTCCTCCATGCCCATAATCTCCTTGGATGTTGTTGATACTAGGTATTTCCAATAATCATACCATGCTGTTTTGGCCGCGTACAAGTCTGCATCCGTCTGTATCCGTCTTGTTTATTTCCAGCTTTAACATTAAAGTCACCCATTAAGATAACTTAGGAATACTTGCAGTTCTTGAAGGCATTCTTCAAATCATTATAACATTAATCGATGCTGTCATCACTGCTGT
Organism: Cepaea nemoralis; assembly: GCA_014155875.1. NCBI lineage: Eukaryota > Metazoa > Mollusca > Gastropoda > Stylommatophora > Helicidae > Cepaea > Cepaea nemoralis. The sequence continues at coordinate 196,748 of JACEFZ010022404.1, forward strand.
CTGTTGTTGGTGTATAAACGTGTATGATGTTTAGAACACTTAACTTAGGATAGTAATACATATATTCTGTCAGATACATTCCAATACCCTTTGATAGATTTAGATCTCTCCATATCCATTAAAAGTACTACTTTTCGCTGCTTTTTCTCTCCACTAGAATTAATTATGTTATATTCCTATGTTTATTGTGTCCATTCCTTTCCATCTGGTCTCACATATACATGGTGTATTTTTAATGACTATGAACTGTTTCAAATCAAGTATTTGCGCACCGTAATTTAAGTTGTGTAATACGTCATGGTTCAAACGCCATTTAAATGTTAGTTGAGAATATCACTGCTACACGCAGATTTTTTAGTAATTGATCTCAGCTACAATAGTGTTAACTATTTAAGAAATAGTATTTGTGGTGGAGAACGTGTTTCTTAACGGTGGCAGTATTTTCTTAACGATGCTATAAATTCTGAAAGATACCTGACTAACATTCTAGAACCGTTCATAGTCCAACTTTCTGAACGAGAAATTGAACACGCCTGGTTTCAACAAGATGTTACATTGTTCATACCGCTGTAAAATCACCAGAAATCTTAGATTACATGTTTGAAAATTACATAACCTCTCGCGGTATTTGGCCTGCACGCTCTCCGGATCTTACTTCCCTGGATTACTACCAGTGCACTTAAAGGAACAACAAATGTATGAAAGCAATTCCCACACAATCAATGAACTTTAGGTTTAAATTGTCAACAACACTAATAACATTACAAAGCGCAAACTACACACGGTCTTCGACAACATGTTAACAAAAACACATCCATACTTGCCAACTAAATAGTGATGGATATTTCCAGCATCGTTTGTGAATTGAGCTGCAACAACTTTACCAAAAAATAAGACACACTATAGCAGCAATATATTGCATGATCTCCACATAGGTGTATAAAAACCGGAAACAATCCAGTCATTAAAAATACACCCTGTACCTAAAATATTAATATTAATTCTTCTCATTTCTAGCTCTATATTATCAAGTTTTCCAGCTCCATTCATAGTGCTAAAGTTCCTCGTGCCCACTTTAGATGTTCTTAATCTTTTCCACTTAGTCGTTTCTCTATTACGCGAAACATGACTATCTTGGCATCTGTAAAGACAGTAGTTTGTTATTGATTTTCTCCTTTGTAATGACCGTAGCCATTGTTTTCAAAAAGACATCCTCTTCCGACCGACGTAAAAGGCAAGGGTATAGTAAATGCGGTGTATTTGCTGAGAACATTACTGGAGCGTTCGATAGAAGTAAGCACAGACCTACATATTTGCTTCATTGACTACACAAAGCCTTTCTATAAATTAAGACATGTCGACACGATAAAGATGCTTGCAGATCTATGAATTGATGGGAAAGACAAATGAATTGTAAATGTCATATACGGGTGCTGTGAATTGGGATTGTCAGGAATCTAAACACAGAAGCCACAAACAATATATTTCATTATGTCTTGCTGGCATATTTCGCTGGAACTCAACTCTTTCATATTGCAGAGTTAATCTATCATATGAAGTGAATGCACGAATAATACGTTAATTGAAGTACTAATTGCATAGTCACTGACATTGTTCAAATGTGAAGCATATTATGAACACAGTAATCTAAGATTTGCCGGTCTCCCTGTGAAGGGATTAACGACTTTCTCCGTAATCCCGTATATTCACGAAGGGGAACACAGCTGTGCGAGATTCAGTAGCGGATCGCGTCGCGTTGGTTACTTACGGGGGTATGTGAGCCAGTCGCTCAGAAAGCAATGGCGAACTACTGAGCGTAATCTTGCCAATACATCAATAACAGCGGTAAAATGCCGGTGTTGACGGTGATGTCATGTAAATAGGATATGCGGGAAAGGGGGGGGGGGGGGGGGGGGGGATAATCTCAGATTTGAAAGAAAGTACTGTTGTTTGCATAGCAACGGCTGGAATCGTCTAATCGATATTGCCTATATAAATTTTGAGCAACTGATGTTTGTTTCTTGAATACAGTATACAAAGTGCCTTCTTTTGGTTAACTCTATGATTACTAATAAGCAAATGTTCCGTGAAGGTCAACTTCGGCGTTTTAAGACCTGTCGACAGCGCATGAATTCCTGAATGTTAATTAACTCGCTTTTCCACCCACACTGGTATATGTTCGGTTATTCAATATGCTAATTGCCTTTTCATTCAACCTATGCAAGTTACTTGATACTCACACCGGAACTGATTAATGCAGTGTTATTTGGTGTGCGGAGACAATTGTTCTTTCACAGATGGAGTAGGTATCGAGATGATTGTGTATATCATTATTGTTCAGTAGCAAAGAATACTCGGTTTCCAGCTGTTTTGAGTCAATCATGTATTCGTTCCATTTTACAGAGATGGTGTAGCTCTTTCCTTACTTAATGATTTGTCAGATGCGCCTTCTCTGCTGTTTTCACATTTATGATTCCATGCAGAAATTTGTGAATTTCAGATGACAATAAAGATTGAATTCGATGGCGATATCATACGCTGAACTGTAAATGCGTTTTAGGTTAGTTAGTTTGAATTGAATATCTTCTATGTGAATTTTGGTTAGTTATCATAGGTGTTTGGTCGAATGACAGATTTTATCAGCTCTCATGGATCTGAAATAACTGTAAGGAAATACGCCCACTGTGAGGCATTATTTAAAGAAACTGCAATCTATAAATCTGTAACGGGTATGCAATGTTTTCTTCCCCGAGTTTCGATTGGCTTGGGGTAAGCACATAGCTGCCTATTTGTGCGCTAAGTGGGGTAAACCAAACGAATAAATATTTACCCAAGCTGGAAATTCGTGTGTAAATGAGAGACAGGAGTATGACACATGAAAGGAAGGCATTCCACCAGAGAGTGTCAAGAAGTTAAGTAGGCAGTAACGTTCATGGAAGGAGGACCGTTTCTGACGATCGAAAGCATCCTATTGTGTTTGCTTCACTGGGTGTTTAATATTACTAAACTGTGACACATAGGTACTTGAATATTTTTACTTACCTCAAATTAATAAAAATAACTTAAATTGTACATTAAGGCTTAATCCATCTCTTTAATATTACCAATACTTATATTATTTCATTCCTGTTGTTCAAGCTGTGATCCAGTTTTACAACTCTCTACAATCACTGACATGGACAATCTCGCAATAAATAAAGAAAAACATCCTGGCTTTTAAGGTTAAATGTTACAGGAACAGTTTTACAATGTTCATAAATAGATCAAGGCTAAGACAAATATTAGCATTCTACAAGAAATGATGATTGGCTTAAAAACACCTCTCAACAACTGAAATAATTTTGCCAAATTAAACGCCAGAGTAATTTGGAAAGAACAGTAATTGAAATATGGAAGAAGAAAGAATGGTCGACCAGCACTTAGATATGCACGGAACAATAAATACATATTGAGCGTTAAAATTCATGCGGTAGGAGAAGTAGCAAAGGTAAAGAATCTTGTTGGCAGGTTGTGATGAGAATGACGTTGCTCATTATCATCATCACCCAGTGCCTTGCCGGCTGGCGTGGGCGATCATGCTACTCCACAAATTACGTTCTACGGCGTCATGGAACAATTCGTGTGTTGACTCCCTTCCGTGCTATGACACAAGACTGTCAATAATCTGTTTACGCTGTCTTGCTCTCTCTCTCTTTCTACAAATCTTTCCGGTTGTCACAACATGTTCCAAGTTTTGTCTTCTCATAACGTGGCCAAAAACGATGACTGCTTCGTTCTGATGTCTGTGATGAGTTGTCTTTGCGACTCAGCTCCCCTTTAAACGTCCTGATTACTCTTTTTGGCTGTCCAATTAATTTTCAGCATTCTTCTATAAAACCACATCTCCAAGGCTTCCAGGGATATTTTTTGTTTCCTGTTTACTAATTGTCCAGGATTCGCAGCTGTATGTTAAAACTGATTCTATGTAACATGCAAGAACTCTTTTTCTGACTTTCAAGGACAGTGACTTATTGCACAAAACGTTCATCGTTTGATATAATGCAGTTTTTGCTTGTCCTATTCTGTTCTTTATCTCAGTGATGCATCTTCCATCTGATGTTACCCATGTGCATAGATATCGTATTAATTTCTGTAGCTCCAGCTGACTTGTTGCTACATTGTCATGTAATTAGCGTAAGCTATGACTCCATGACACATTTATTTTTATGTAGATCCAATTATATGCCTGTTACGAGGGGAAGTCATTATTGTCACCTCACTGTCATCTGCATACCTCTGACCTATGTTCTTACAATGACCCTAACAAGTGAAAATTCTAGAACGCCTTGTCTAGACTGTATGTTGGCTGTTTCAAGACCTCATATTTCAGAACACTTAGTATATCCACTGTATGCGCAGCCTTATGAGGGAGGGAGTTGTTATACAGCAGCAATACTTCCTGAGAGAGAAGTTCTCGGCGTTTCGATTGTATTATGGGCACCAGTGTGTTCACTAATATGTCACTGTGTCGAACAGTAGTCTCAGTTTCACCTTCATCTGAAAAGGCACCAATATAGGTTCTTGGTAGCCCTAAAGATGATAATCATGACTTTCCACCCGGATTCCTGTGTCTTTATTTTTTTTCTAACTCGGAGATAACGGGTGTTTTCACTACATCGATTGCCTTCTACTTTCTGGTTTGGTTTGTAAGGATGCACTCAGGACTCGTCCCCTGTCCCAAGTTTATGGAAAAAAGCATCTTCGTCTCGAGCATGACGGTCCAAATCCTCCTGAAAAATCGACTGCCGTTCACGTTTGTGTTCATCGGAAAGCTGTCTGGGGTCCCATCTGCACCACACGTTCCTATAGCCGAGGTCATCCTGCACCCAATACCGTTTTTCATGTTGAGATCCATTGCTATTTCATCAATAGCGAATCACCTTTTGTTATGGACTAGGTTGTCGATTTGCCGTTCAGTGCAGGACTTGCAGGTCTCTCACTACGCGCTTTATCCATGACGTTTTGTCTTCCATTTTGAAATCTTTCTACCCATTCATACACTCATCCCTGACTCAAACAACTGTTGACTACTGAAATATCATTTTTCTATAGATGTGAAATCTGTTATTATAAAACACTAATAACGCCTCTCCATTCTTCCAAAGTGCAAGTCGATAGCGGGGCAACAATTTTGTTATGCTTATTGTGCTCGATCTTCACGACTCCTAAACGGGATTTAGTTTAGTTTAGTCAACGGATCATCATCACGGCACACGAATGTAACCCATAAGTGCTCACGTTCTACTCCTAACTCAAGCCTGAGTCCGGATAGGGTATTGTTTAATAGTAATTTATTTTGCGTCCTGATATTTTCCTGAGAATAATCGTCTTGCGTTGGATATTTTAAAACGAAATTGTATGGATGCCGATGGTGCAGAAAGCAATGGCAAGATACTGAACGTAAACTTGCCAAGATGTCACAAATGCTAGTGTTGACTGCGACGTCCTGTAAAGGATATGCAAATAATTTTAGAGAACATATGTATTATTTTTCGATGTAGACACCACTGCGTTCAATGCAAGTCCTCCAGCGCCGATAAAGTTCTTGGATTCCTGTGGAAAACAATGCTCTGGGGTCACTACTTGGTGTTTCTGACCCGGTCGTGAACAGAGTGTCACGGAAATAAATCCGTTTTGAAACTTTCTACTCCACTCATACACTTGCTGGACTGTAAGGTATGCATCGCCATAGTGAACCTTCATTTGCCGATGGATTTTTATATGTTTCACTCCTTGACTGATCAAAAAACAGATAATAGAACGCTACTTCTCTTTGGTTCACGCCATAAGTGGGGCAGCCATCTGTAAACTGTTCTTATGACGTAACCGTGTTACGTGGTATTGACATCCATAACACAGCAATACTGACAGGTTACAAGACAATGGCATGATTATTGAAATTTATATCACCCTTTTAATGTTTTAATTTGACGCCCCCTCGTATTTGCCCTGAAATGTTCATAAATGGTTGTTGATTCCTATAAGTTATGTTAGCTGCCAAACGTGTTCCTTGTTCGCAGACTTTTGCCATCAATGTTCATTTGTTTTAGTAGTTTTGTTATTTCCTAATTGATCACACCACCAAACGCCTTTATGTATTCTATAAAGCATAAGTAAAGATCTGCTGAGAATTTAAGTGACGTTAATTGTACTTTTTCATTCTAAACATCAGCATTGTTCGCTACACATTTCTAGTTTAATCATATTGCCTCCCTTCACAAAATTATTCTCGGTAACAGCTTTGTCAAAAAGCTAATAAGACTTGTTAAGCTATGATGTTCATGTTATAAAAACATTTATTTGCGGTGCTAAAAATATCGAAGTTATTGGTTTATTATTAATGTACAGATTATTATAGATGTCTTTCAGAGATTTTGCAATTTTTTTTTTAAAATTCCAAAATCTCAAAATCGCCGACACATCATTCCGTTTTTTTCATTCATGGCAAGGGGAGAATTTTATTTTTCATTCTGTATTATGTGGACATAGGAAATGACCATAAGATTCTTACAGACGTCGTGATCGAAGTCATGGTAATCTTGACAAGTATTTGTCCATCGTGTCTGCAGCCTTCAGCGGGTGCGGTTCAGTGTTTGGGCAGCGTGTCTAGTGTCTGTAATTGACAAGGGCGAGTATTTAGGCAGCGTGTTCATAATCCATATCGGACCAGACACTTCGCGCCAAGTGGTGAGAAGTAGTTGAGCACGTCCTTGCGGTCAAGGAGAATCAACGGCATTCGCTTTTTTTATTTTATTACAGAAGGGGAAAGAAAAGTCTAGTAACATTTCTCGTCTGGGCAAACAATATAAATAGCCGTCAGTACATGTCCTCTATCATTTCTGTTGCGACAACTGCATATTACACTCTGAGTTTACATGTAGTATTCTATAGCTTTAACTATCTGACTATACAATATTTATAGTTTGGGCTCCATTCTAATTGGTTTACGCAGATTGTCTGGATTCAAACTATTATGATTTATTTTCATATAGCGCTCTTGAACAACCATAACTGTTATTGCATCAGTCTGTTCTAAGCTATAGTATGTCCCGCAAAGAATGCCTTCATTCACGATCAATCATTTTGAAAACTGTCTGTTCCATAGTTATGAAATTTTTCCAGCCGTCTTATATTTATCCCCTACCCAAGGAATATGTCTTTGATAGGTCCAAAAACAACTTAAATCATCGAAAGCGGTGACATTTCTTTGATGTTTTGCTGAAAAACTAGTGATTTCTCCCTAACAAATTTATGTTTACAGTAATGGAAGCCTCGCCAATTCAGATGACACACAAGGCGTATCCGGAATCGTATGGGAGTGGGTGCAATGAAAGAAGTAGCTTAAAATCGCCAGGGTCGGCTGCATTGCACCGGGTTTTTATCCCATATGGCTCAGTTTCTTTCCGCAGCGTGGAAAGCGTCGCACAAAGCGCGAACTCCGTACCTCGAGCGACGACCCTCGGGAGACTCCGAAAAAATGCACTCGTGAAATGAAGATAAACCTTCGGAGCCCGAGTCTGACGGCTTGACCACTTCACCACGGAGAATCCCGAGAGGGGTGCAATGTGTAATATTAGTAAAGACAGAGAATTTACAGAGGCATGGGGTAAATAATTTCTAAATTGACAGGAAAGTAGAAGGAATATATTTCTTACCTTATTTTTCATTTCCTTCTTGTTTCTTCAGCTGCTGGTTAATAATGTGTACACAAGTATTCGTGTTAGCTTTTTATATTGAGTTCGCGAAAGCTTCCAAATAGCTGTGCGTTAATGTGCGTATGGAGTGACCAGAAATGATAACGCAATTTAGTCATCATATTTCCATTTTTAAGGATCTGTTCAGCTGTCTGTGTAGTTTGTTCACACGTACACATGGGTGACAGACCCGCTTTGAGTCTTCGTGAAAGAATGTCTACTCTGCTGTTTCCCGTTCAGAGACGGAACATGATTACCTGTTTTGCATTATGAAAATAGTTGTCAGTGTCTCTGTAGTGGGCTTTCTTCTTAACGACCAAGATATTGGTCCTCTTTTCATTGAAGTTTATAGAATGATTCGTATGCACGTGTGTTGTCCCCTAATTTGACAACGTGTTTGCTCTCACGTTTCTTGTTATGCCACAATATGTCAGTTTCCACCGTATTACTCTTCTGTTGGTATTCAATGCGTTTAGTGTGTGTATGTATGTGTGTGTGTGTGTGTGTGTGTGTGTGTGTGTGTGTGTGTGTGTGTGTGTGTGTGTGTGTGTGTGTGTTTTCTTTTTTCCAATACAATTGTTTGTCACCGCTGAGGGCTTGCGAAATTGAAAATTCATCACTGTGGAATACGAACTGTTGCCATTGACATTATGCTGATGCTGTAATGTTTAGGGCCTGCAATTCTTCTGAATATTTATAGCAAAATATCCCAGTTGGTGTGCACGTGGATTAAGGTCTGCGATCTGCTCAGACTTTAATCTGTGTCGGACGATTCCAGTAGATTGATGACTGCTCTCGGTTGCATAAAATTCAATCCATCCTTTCTCCAATAATCCTCTTCCTCTTTCATCACATGGTCCTCACATTTTTCCAGTAACTTTGATCAATATTTAATAGCGCGGACTGGATTAGTATTCTGACGTCAGACAATTTGAATATAGTATTGTCAGCTGCCACCTGTCCTTTAATTTTAGCCCACACAAGTTCTATAGGGTTAAAATGAGAGTGGTATGGTGGAAGTCTCAAGCACCCATGACAATGCTCTTCTATCAACTTGTCAATTTGATATTTCTTGCTTTTTGGCGTCTGTTTTACAAGGGACAACAATTCTAGCTGGAAATACGTTTCTGGAAATGGCATGTTTTCCATTCGGAGTCATATCTGTATTGCTCCCTTTGTGCTCGATGCTGTAGGTATTTTGTTTTTTTTTGGCAACAACATTGATATTATGCATTGTCCATAATTGGACACGACGGTCTATCTAGGGATGGAAGCACAGTATTCTCGAGCCAATCTCTAAATACATTACCATTCATCTTATTATGATAATCCCTATTGTCTGTATGCTATGATATGAACACGAGCCCAGCATTCTGTTGTAAGCCATTATGCGTATTACCAGCATGGGCCATGACCAAAAGTTGTCCTATACTACTGGGCACATATCGCTTTATCTGTCCATCCACTGATTGCCATTCCTTATCACTTGTGTGGTGCGCATTGATCCACATTTCATCCAAACACACTATGCCATAATTGTCTTTGCGCATTTCCCATATTTCACGTAGGTATCTGCTTCTCATGGCTCCTAAATGCGGTTGCTCGCAAAGATTATTTCTACCGCCCTTGTACTTTCAAATAGTGAAGATAATGTCCTTATAATTTTCCACAAAGTTGTTTTGGATAGCTCTATGTTATTGTCCTTTCTGAACCAAACCCTAAGTTTTCTTACAGTCACTGTTTCTTTGGCATCCAACATTTTTATAATGCTGGATAATCCTGGATATAAAATCCAAATTTTTTATAATTTTAGGAGTCTCCGTGGCGATGTGGTCAAGTGGCCTTTTGACTCGGGCTCCAAAGGTCGTGAGTTCGATTCCGGGCCGCATCCTTTGGTTCACAGGTTAAAATTTTCGGAGACTTCTGTGGGTCGTCGCTAGAGCTGCGGAGTTCGTGCTTTGTGCGATGCTTTCAGCGCTGCGGAAAGAGACCAAGCCGTATGGGATAGAACCCGCTGCAATGAAGTCGACCATGTCGTATATCAAGCGACTTTTTAAAGCATTTATATAATAGCTCGCCTTATGACGTCTTTGTCAAAGCTGTCGACGAAATGATCGTTTACTTAAACCCAATGCATGCATTGTTCTTTTTTCGGAATTTGTAATAGTGTAAAACAGTTTCCTGCGATTAGCTCCTTGACAAAAATAATGTGTACAACTTCATAGCGATTCTTTGAAGTGTATAATTTCGCATTCAATCCCATTGAAAAATATTCACACATTTCAATGTTAGCGATAAGTGGTAAGATTTAAAAAAAAAACAACATATTAATCAGGTTTCATGAAATAACCCACATTTTGAGACACCTCTGAATGAACAGTCCTAGGTTTAAACAGCGCGGGTAGTTGGCATAAGGCCAATCGTGAAAAAAAAACGAACAATATTCAACACTGAGCGCTGATTGTCTGGCTACGCTGTAATACATTTAAAATTATGAATTTCATCTCAGACCCGTAAATTATATACCGCATATAAAACAAACTTTGAAATCTGCTGTAAAATCTCCAGAACAAAATCTTTTTTGTTGGGTGGACATGATGATAAGGTTATATACTAAAACTCATAATTTTCCCTCATTTGGTTACTGAGATATGGATGTGTATATTGGGGCACCAAAAAAAAAAAAAAGTACTATAATAGTTATGTATACAGTAAAATTAGGTAAATGATCCTTGCACACGGCCTCAAGCTTATTGCCTATATTCTAAGTAAACCAAAGTTTTAACAAGTTAGTTGCATATCATTTACAGGAGCTCGCAGTCAACCCCAATATTTTTTGGTTGCATATGATTTCTATGCCGGCTGCTTGGCCGAGGGGTTAGCAGCTTTCTCCGCTAACCCCGAATACTCTTGTGGTCGACGTGAGCGCACGAGAATTAGAAGTGGTTCGAGTCGCGCCAGTGACTTATGAGAGTATGGAGCCGGTCGCTCAGAAAGTCGTGGCGTGCTGATGAGCGTAATCTAGCCTAGGAATCAACATACAGCTGAAAGATGCTGGTGTTGACAGCAATATCCTGAAACAGGATGGAAACGCGGAAAAAAAATATGATTTCTATGCAAGTTTACTTTCTGTAGTTTGCCATGGCTTTCCGAATCTTCCTTCTGAAATACGTAAAGTGCTCTTTTAAATGCCTCAAGACATATTAGGCATATGATTCTAGACCAATTCCATTACGAGAAATTAAATGGGTTTAGCTGCAGTTAAACGGTCAATACAATGAGTAAACAAATAAAGGGAATTGATCAGCTATAGTCCAGTCGGCAGTCCGGGGTTGATGTGGTCAATATGGCCAAGAAATGTATGGTACATATGTTAGACTGGGTATACCTGGGAGCCCCAGCCAATATTAAAATCCACCTTTGTGCAAATGCAAGCCCAAGACCACCGGGCCGGGCGGTCAAGCCATTACGCCCCCTCGGCTTTCTGCTGCACATAGGCATGAATCTTTACTCAGAGAAGTAGATGGACGAATTAGAGATTAGAGGATACACTAGACGATATAAAAAGTGAAGGCTATAGTTATCACTCAGGAAATAAATGACCGTAGACCCCGAGGTAGACCAAGAAGTCGGCGGAGAGATAATATATATATATATACAGACCTACAAGCACTTGGAATCAATGACTGGCAAGAGAAGGTCAACCAGCGAGACGAATGGAGACGGATTGTATCTGCAGCAAAAAACCTCAATGGCTCGGAATGACTACCGCACTTCGCTGAAGGAACAAGTCAACTTCGACGCACTGTCAGCTAAATACCCTATAATAAAAATATGAGGTGTTTATGTCTGTGCAGGAGGCTATGGCACCTCAAGAGCTTGCCACACAAATCAGAAGCCTCATTCGTCAGTCATCCCCACTCTATATGTATGTGCACTCTCATGTTTCCTTACTCTGTGCAATCCAACTCGGTTTGTGCCTGTAAAAATTGATTGCGCCCTCCCCTTCCCCATACTCTCACTCGTGTTTCTCCTTGTTTCTCTGCGTAACTTTCGGTCTGCTGATCTACTGAGCTCGAATCCCTCAGTTCAGTGTGGTGTTCAGATGACTTCACCACCATAGCTAAGTGACTTATTCATAAGTTTTTGTGTAGTTATATCAGTGCCTTTATGGATTTTATCGTCCTGTCGGCGGCGTTCTAGCAGTCCCGTCCATTCCGTCAACTGTGGCTGCGTTCTTCTATAGCTGGCCAATGTTTTCTAACTTTTTTCTCTTTTGTTTATTTACTCATTGAATTCATGGCTTAGCTGCGCCTAAACTTACTTCATTTCTCGTATTAGAATATATCATCACCAGTTACCAAGAAAATGTTCAGGGAATTTTGACAACCATTAATTGCAATATATGATAGAAAGTACAATGCATTAAGAGAAAGTAAAAGTATACTATATGTATGAACATGTCATTACAAGCAGAGATACTATGCATGATAGTTAAGACAATGAATGAATCACCAAACAAATAATCTCTCTTCGGGATTTCTTGTGGGGGATTAGGGTGCATGCTTGAATCCTGATGGTTTCTTTTTTAACGTCATGCGGACAAGCATTGTTGTGCAAAATAATCACAGCGCGCGAAATCATGCAGGGTCATTTATTCTTGATGGCTCCATACCTAATTCACAATTTTCATTTCTTCAACTGTGATATTATCTGACCCCAGGGATTTACTTTTTTTTTCATGTTTTGTAGCATTTACTACTTCTGTTTTCAACATTGATGTTTGCCATGATCGAGTTTAAAGAAAAACAGATCATTGCTTGGTTTGGATAAAGTGCGATCTGTACGGGGAGACCGTGCAAAGTGACCCGCCGCGATCGTTGTCACAAGAGCGTGAAAAGCGCTAGGGACGCTTCGTGAAAAGACATAGCGTCACCTTCAATCATTTGGGCTGGAGCCACGGTCAAGTCTGGACCTGGTTCTTTGGTTAAAGTAGCACGGCCATGCACTGCGCCGCTACTAAAGTGTTGTTAGGAGTTGTGTTTGTTGAGTTGGTTTGTTAACTCGTAACGTTGGGTATTTGCGCTAGTACGTTTTTATTTTTTTGGGTGCCCCACTATAAACATCCATATCTCAGTAACCAACTGAGGGAAAATTATGAGATTTAGTATATAACCTTATCATTATGTCCACCCAACAAAAAAGATTTTGTTCTGGAGATTTTACAGCAGATTTCAAAGTTTGTTTTATATGCGGTATATAATTTACGGGTCTGAGATGAAATTCATAATTTTAAATGTATTACAGCGTAGCCAGACAATCAGCGCTCAGTGTTGAATATTGTTCGTTTTTTCACGGGATTGGCCTTATGCCAACTACCCGCGTTGTTTAAATTAGGACTGTTTATTCAGAGGTGTCTCAAAATGTGGGTTATTTCATGAAACCTGATTAATATGTTTTTTTGTTTTTTTTAAATCTTACCACTTATCGCTAACATTGAAATGTGTGAATATTTTTCAATGGGATTGAATGCGAAATTATACACTTCAAAGAATCGCTATGAAGTTGTACACATATTTTTGTCAAGGAGCTGATCGCAGGAAACTGTTTTATACTATTACAAATTCCGAAAAAAGAACAATGCATGCATTGGGTTTGAGTAAACGGTCATTTCGTCGACAGCTTTGACAAAGATGTCATAAGGCGAGCTATTATAAAAATGCTTTAAAAAGTCGCTTGATATACGACAGGGTCGACTTCATTGCACCGGGTTCTATCCCATATGGCTCGGTCTCTTTCCGCAGCGCGGAAAGCATCGCACAAAGCACGAACTCCGCAGCTCTAGCGACGACCCACAGAAGTCTCCGAAAAATTTAACTCGTGAACCGAAGGATGCGGCCCGGAATCGAACTCACGACCTTTGGAGCCCGAGTCAAAAGGCTTGACCACGTCTCCACGGAGACTCCTAAAATTATAAAAAATTTGGATTTTATATCCAGGATTATCCAGCATTATAAAAATGCTGGATGCCAAAGAAACAGTGACTGTAAGAAAGCTTAGGGTTTGGTTCAGAAAGGACAATAACATAGAGCTATCCAAAACAACTTTGTGGAAAATTATAAGGACATTATCTTCACTATTTGAAAGTACAAGGGCGGTAGAAATAATCTTTGCGAGCAACCGCATTTAGGAGCCATGAGAAGCAGATACCTACGTGAAATAAGGGAAATGTGCAAAGACAATTATGGCATAGTGTGTTTGGATGAAATGTGGATCAATGCGCACCACACAAGTGATAAGGAATGGCAATCAGTGGATGGACAGATAAAGCGATATGTGCCCAGTAGTATAGGACAACTTTTGGTCATGGCCCATGCTGGTAATACGCATAATGGCTTACAACAGAATGCTGGGCTCGTGTTCGTATCAAAGCATACAGACAATAGGGATTATCATAATAAGATGAATGGTAATGTATTTAGAGATTGGCTCGAGAATACTGTGCTTCCATCCCTAGATAGACCGTCGTGTCCAATTATGGACAATGCATGATATCAATGTTGTTGCCCAAGAAGACAAAATACCTACAGCATCGAGCACAAAGGGAGCAATAAAGATATGACTCCGAATGGAAAACATACCATTTCCAGAAACGTATTTCTAGCTAGAATTGTTGTCCCTTGTAAAACAGACGCCAAAAAGCAAGAAATATCAAATCGACAAGTTGATAGAAGAGCATCGTCATGGGTGCTTGAGACTTCCGCCGTACCATTCTCATTTTAACCCTATAGAACTTGTGTGGGCTAAAATTAAAGGACAGGTGGCAGCTGACAATACTATATTCAAATTGTCTGACGTCAGGATACTAATCCAGTCCACGCTATTAAATACTGATAAAAGTTACTGGAAAAATGTGAGGACCATGTGTTAAAAGAGGAAGAGGATTATTGGAGAAAGGATGGATTGAATTGTATGCAACCGAGAGCAGTCATCAATCTACTGGAATCGTCCGACACAGATTAAGGTCTGAGCAGATCGCAGACCTTAATCCACGTGCACACCAACTGGGATATTTTGCTATATTTATTCAGAAGAATTGCAGGCCCTAAACATTACAGCATCAGCATAATGTCAATGGCAACAGTTTGTATTCCACAGTGATGAATTTTCAATTCTGCAAGCCCTCAGCGGTGACAAACAACTGTATTGAAGAAACAAAGGAAAGAACACACACACACACACACACACACACACACAAACACACACACACACACACACACACACACACACACACACTAAACGCATTGAATACCAACAGAAGAGTAATATTGAGGTGGAAACTGACATATTGTGGCATAACAAGAAACGTGAGAGCAAACACGTTGTCAAATTAGGGGACAACACACGTGCATACGAATCAATCTATAAACTTCAATGAAAAGAGGACCAACATCTTGGTCGTTAAGAAGAAAGCCCACTACAGAGACACTGACAACTATTTTCATAGTGCAAAACATGTAATCATGTTCCGTCTCTGAACGGGAAACAGCAGAGTAGACAATCTTTCACGAAGACTCAAAGCGGGTCTGTCACCCATGTGTACATGTGGAACAAACTACACAGACAGCTGAACAGATCCTTAAAAATGGAAACATGATGACTAAATTGCGGTATCATTTCTGGTCACTCCATACGCACATTAACGCACAGCTATTTGGAAGCTTTCACGAACTCAATATAAAAAGCTAACACGAATACTTGTGTACACATTATTAACCAGCAGCTGAAGAAACAAGAAGGAAATGAAAAATAAGGTAAGAAATATATTCCTTCTACTTTCCTGTCAATTTAGAAATTATTTACCCCATGCCTCTGTAAATTCTGTCTTTACTAATATTACACATTGCACCCCTCTCGGGATTCTCCGTGATGAAGTGGTCCAGCCGTCTGACTCGGGCTCCGAAGGTCGTATGTTGATTCCGGGCCGCGTCCTTCATTTCACGAGTGCATTTTTTCGGAGACTCCCGAGGGTCGTCGCTGGAGGTACGGAGTTCGCGCTTTGTGCGACGCTTTCCGCGCTGCGGAAAGAAACTGAGCCATATGTGATAAAAACCCGGTGCAATGCAGCCGACCCTGTCGATTTTAAGCTACTTCTTTCATTGCACCCACTCCCATACGAATCCAGGTACGCCTTGTATGTCATCTGAATTGACGGGGCTTTCATTACTGTAAACATAAATTTGTTAGCGAGAAATCACTAGTTTTTCAGCAAAACATCAAAGAAATGTCACCGCTCTCGATGATTTAAGTTGTTTTTGGACCTATCAAAGACATATTCCTTGGATGGGGGTAAATATAAGACGGCTGGAAAAATTTCATAACGATGCAACAGACAGTTTTCAAAATAATTGATCGTGAATGAAGGCATTCTCTTCGGGACATACTATAGTATAAACGAAGTGTATTTTGTGATCAGCCTAATAGATTGTGAAAAAATGATACGAGTTGAGTTGTAAAGCTTTGCGTTCTACTCGTGCACAGTTTGAGTTGTTCAGAGGTAAAGAATGACAGTTGCATATAACCAAGAGTAATACTGAGAGTTGCGGAACTCACATATAATGTATAATAGTCAATATAAAGTTTACGGAGTTGTGCTCAGGAGAAAGAAGTCACATATACAGTCAAAATTAATTATATCAGCTCCGAACGACACGATCAGTCCGTGTCGACGATTTCAGCTATGTGTGACTCCATCATGCTCCGAAGTACAGTAACAATGACATCAGTAACTAATGCCATTTGAAACTACGGAGCCCATCAGCAAGATATAATTGAGCCCTCGGGAGTAATTCCTTCGAACATTAGAACATTCAAGACTACCATGAAATGTTCCTTCACTTGTGTAATGTGTGATTCTTACTGATTCGCCATCACCATCACATCGTTCTTTTGTATGCTATGTCCATCTTCAATTACCTTCTCATTGTCCATTAATGGCTTATATTCTTTTGCTCTAACAATTATGTCCTTTATGCTTTATTATGTCTGATAGTTTATTACCTTTTCTTACATACTTTGTATCTTCTCGTTGCTTCTAAAGCTCTTTGCACTGACTATTTAGTTAAGCTTACATAACTGTCTTCAATTACCGTACTATTTCTTTTAAGAAGAAATTAGAAGCAACAGAGATGTGGTTCCTGAGCCGAATGTTTCGAATTCCTTGGACTGTCAGAGTAACGTACAATGATTGCCTGAAACAGCCTAATGAAACTAGAACACTATATACAACAATAAGAAAGAGACACACAGCTTTCTTCGGCCTTGTCATGAGAAGAGAGGTATTGGAGAAAATCGTGACAAATGGAAAGATGGAAAGGAAGAGAGGCAGAGGCAGACCAAGAGAAATGATGCTGGATGGATTCAGATAGTGGTATGAAGGAATAGCATCAGCACAATTGATCCAGAACACCAACGACCGGGATCTTTAAAGAGCCATGAACGTCTACGCCAGCTGGCAGGCACATTGTGATGACGAATATGTTTTAAGCTTCTTAATTTTTTTAAAAGATCGTGTTCTTCTAATGTCCGTGCGTTGTAGCATTTCATCTATATTTTCTTCGTTGTCTTCTGTATGTTGGATAGTATTTCTTTTGATGTCTGTTGTATTGACGACCTTTGCATTTACCAATGTTCGCCTTTACTCCTTATCTTTACTGCAGCATTTTGAATATTCTATTTAGTATTGACGTAAGTCAAACATATTTCATAATTAGACTCAATTATTGCTAATTATGGCTTAATATATTTTTGGAGGGGGCTGCGTGGTCTCGAGGTATGGTGTCCGCCTCGACTGCTGGAGGTCCCGGGTTCAAGCCCCGGTGAGGACCGGGATTTTTTCACGTGGACTTCTAGTAAAAATTTCCCCTGGTCTCTGGGTAGTGAGATCGGACGCCCGTGTGTATTGTTGCGCACGTAAAAAATACCTTGGCAGTTGGAAATCGAAAAAGAGTAGCCTAACGGCGCTGCCCGGGCAAAATTTCGAGTTAAAAATCTATCCAAAGTATTTCAGGATCCTCGTCGGTGCTAAGGAGTTAGTGCACTGAGCTGAGTTTCTCCAGACTCAGGTTTGAGTTAGGAGAAGAACGGAGTACTTATGGGTTGTACCCGCGTGCTGTGATGTTGATCCGTCGACTAAACTAAACTAAACTTAGAGCCCTCTCTATTTCTTCAAATATTTTCCTTAGTTTTCCATTTCCAAGAACATATTCTGACTGTTGTAATCTAATCCTGGTCTTTTCGGCACTGTCGGTAAGCCTCTTCGAAAACGATTTCGTATACGTATGTAGTCAATTGTACTGCGAAAAACGTTTACCGGACTTCTTCAATTTCAAAGGCGTCTTAGGTCTTGCTGAAAGCATGTGTTTCATGTTATCATAGCATATGTCCTTGCCGATCTATTAAACATATGTCCCTTTTAATTTCTTTCTTCAAGACCATATTCTCCAGGTACGTGTTCATGTTTTTCTTCTCCAACCTTTGCATTGAAATCTCAGCATATTATTAATGTTCACTGTTTTAACATTATACTACTACAATATTATGTTATTTGTACACATTATCACTTTCTTCCTCTGTGCTTAACAGAACTTAATTGGAAATTGTAATTTACTATTTTTACCGTTTTTGCCCCTTTTCTCTGACCTGCATTTTACTTACACGCATTTATTACTTCGTCTTTTCCCCCCGCATATCCCATTTACAGGACATTGCTGTCAACACCAGCATTTTACTGCTGTTATTGATTTCTTGACAAGATAACGCTCAGTCGTTTATACTTCGCCTACAAAGCTGAATTAATGTCTGGCAGTGACAATATGTCCCGACAGGACCATTCAGCTCCTGAAATCCCCTTGACGTTGTTCATATTAAATGGATTATTGTTTTCAAACATAGTTTCCTGTCCGTAAATGCTCACAATCGGTGGTAATTTTTGGGGGCAAGTGCTAATATTAGGCAGGTTATCATAGCCATTGTGCGTATAGCACATTGGTGACCAGTTATTAAAATATGTCAGCTGCTTGCCACTTTTATCGACATTAAAATATCAGAACTGATTAAATTGTACCCGAGTAAAATATAACACTGTACATCATTTGAGTATTATTCAGATTTGAATGAGTGTGATTATTTGAATAATGAAATTACTTCAAATTATAGTGGTAAGTAAATTTAAATAAAGATCATAACATTAGAAGAGCCCATTAGTTAAATATAAATAACTGCACTGGACATACGTAGATGCTGGGCCCCTGTTTTCAACGTCCGCACAGTTGTAGTTCAAGCCAAGACATGACCACTCTATGTAACGCAGTTTGTGTCCGCTTACCTGGTTATCTGAAAGGAAACTAGGGTACACGATAATTCACTCCAGAAAATGAGTTTTAGAGCTCAACATTTCAAGTTCATGGAGGCACTTTATTATAAGAAATAAATGGCGCTGTCATTTAGAAAATGGGCTCTATTTAGCCGAGTATTTGTCACATTTGAAAAGGTGCTTAACTTATGAAACTAATGTATATATTCATTACACCACTGACAGCCTGAATGAGCAAAGAAACGTTCCAATTTGTAAAAATGTACTATATTTACACCATAATCACGTGAACAAATTTATATTTTCATTTAATTTACCATCATTTGCTGAAGCCTGCTAATTTAATACTTCGTTTTCCTTTAATATCCTTCCATGAAGTTTATATGACAATAGTTGATCCGTGTTCATTGCGATTGCTCTTTACTTATATGTCTATTTGTCTTACAGATTGTCTGTCTGTGTACTCTCTCCTGTTTGTCTCTTGTGCCTCTCTGTATACACGCATGAACATAATATATACATTATTTATCATCTTTATCATCATCATCATCATCATCATCATCATCATCATCATCATCATCATCATCATCATCTCAGCTTGTTCATCTTGTACATTACTGTGTCGAGGTGAATCGTAAACAGAGGGACAGTGCCTGTTGATGGCACCATATATCGAGATTTCCAAGGACCCTGTTATTCCCTCTGTCCATCGTTTACATTGTCGGCCTCTTCTTCTTCTTCTGTTTGGTCTCTATATTATTTCCTATTGTGGTATACTGTTAGTTGGTAGCCTAGTTACATGGCCAAAACATTTAACTTGCTACTTTCTAATGAAATCAAGCGCGCCATTACTCCCACTTTAATCCCGAATTCATAGTTTCTGATTTTCTCTCTGCTCGAAACGTTGAGTCTTATTCCAAAGAATCTCATTTCGGTTATAATTTTTCTCTTCTTCTTTTCTGTCATTGTCCAGGTTTGGACGGGCAGAATGATTGTGTTACATAGTGCTCTTTTTAATATCTATTGATAATTGTTTGTTCTTTTGTATTGGTGTCATTGTTCCATGTGTTGGTTTGCCTTATT
The DNA here is from genome assembly GCA_014155875.1 of Cepaea nemoralis. NCBI lineage: Eukaryota > Metazoa > Mollusca > Gastropoda > Stylommatophora > Helicidae > Cepaea > Cepaea nemoralis. The sequence continues at coordinate 216,938 of JACEFZ010022404.1, forward strand.
GCATCTATTCTCGATCTTGTCTTCTGATTTGCCATTTGACGATATACTACTTCCTAAGTACTTGAAGCACTATACATATTTCAGGGGATGTTATTTTAGATGAATCTTTATTGTTTTACTTTTTCCTGCGGCTCTACGAAAAGAATGAAGCATAACAACATATTTATATATTTATAACAATGCGATGAGTATAGATTGATAGATAATAGTCACATTAAATCATGGATATAATCTTGTTTAAATTGTATAGTTTCACACTTTGCATTCAGAATAATATTACTAAAAATTGGTTAGCTTTTTATATTTACTTTGTTTCTTCTTCTTATAGTCTATGCCACTTGGCGTTGGTGATCATGCATATCAAGAACCGTCTGTCGTTTGTGCTGTGAATCGTATCTGATACCGACATTCCTCCATGTCAATATGTTAAAGTGCTCAGCATCTTCTCTCTTGGTCTGCAACTGCCTCTCTTCCATTCCAGCATTCCAGTTATGACAACATACTCCAGAAATACTTTTCTCATGACATGCTCAAAGAATGTGGACTGTATTTTTCTAATGCGAGTGAGCGGTTCTCTTTGTCTGATATATTTCTAGATATCGTCATTTGTCTTTCTATCCGTGCACGATGTTCTCATCATTCTGCTATTGAACAAATAATTCCTAACCCACTACTGGCAACGATGATCGTATTCTGGTATGACACTAAGGACTAACCACGTCAATGTGGAAGCACTACACTCGAGTTTCGCTCTCGTTTGAGCTCGTCAATAATGCATATCCATGACCGGACCCGGAAACAAACCCCGGATCACTGTGTGAAGTGGGTGTGTAAACACTAGACCACGCGGCACACGCTGGACACGGCCAAATTATGACAACAGAATATTGTAATATAGGCTGTAGCTCAAGATTTGCCCGATCGCCGCGACTGACGTCAGAATATTTCTCCAGGATGACTCAAAGGAAAAGGCATCTTTGTTGTGTGCAGTCTCTCTTATTGCCTTTGTTTTGTTTCCATAATGGGATAATTATGGCGCTTCCCAAGTCTCGTGGTGTCTATTTTCTAACCAAACACGGTTAAACAGTTTATGTAGCCATGATGTTCCTACTTCTCTTGATGCTTTAATTAGTTGATTCGGTATTTCGTCTTGTCCCTGTCATTTATTCAATGGGACTAATTTTATGGCTTCTCTAATTTCTTTTTTCAGTATGTCTGGTTCTAGTTCTTAAATGGCATATGTGCCAGGTTCTTGGATTGATTCCAGTGGCATGTGATTGAATGGCGAGACATTGTTCGAAGTACTGCCTTCATCTTTTTAAAATGTGTTTTTGTTCAATTATTGGTTCTCCTTTTCCGCTGTTAATTATTTAATTTTGCTCAAACGGTTTTGCTCTGGTTCGGATTGCACTAATCTTTTTTGTAGAAGTTTCTGGTTGTTTCCTTGCAATTTTTATTTATGGTTTCTTCTCCATATTTCTTCCAGTCCTTTTGGTTTTCTCTCCGTATTATTCTATTCGTGTGTCTTCTTCTTCTTCTTCTTCTTCTTCTTCTTCTTCTTCTTCTTCTTCTTCTTCTTCTTCTTCTTCTTCTTCTTCTTCTTCTTCTTCTTCTTCTTCTTCTTCTTCTTCTTCTTCTTCTTCTTCTTCTTCTTCTTCTTCTTCTTCTTCTTCTTCTTCTTCTTCTTCTTCTTCTTCTTCTTCTTCTTCTTCCTCTTCAGCGTTCATAAGGAGGTTTTTCTTTTCGGACGTGATTGCGTTGTGCTTGTTTACAACAGAGCTGCGTTCTTGCGCCGTTAGGCCTGACACATCCGACTTCTGCGGACATTTTTTGACCAGGTTAACCTTCCCGGGGGTTTCTTAGGACGTTTGACTCTCACTGTTCTGTATTATCCCCCATCCCAGCTGACCAATTTAGAACAGCCAAAGCCATCCTGGTCAGCCCTCAAGGTAAGGCAGGGGCAGACCATGGGCATTCCTCACAATCCAAGGAGGCTTCCATAATTGCAGAGCCGACACATAGCGCACTGGTACTGGGCTCACCCAAGGAATCGTCACAGTCCTGCACATGGCTGCTTAGCTTCACTTCCGTATATTGTGCCTTCCGTTCACCATAGGCTGTTGGTCCGGAAACCATAAGAATGCAGTCTTCAGATGACATCCACACAGTGAGCTTTCGATTCGGACTTTCCACATAATGCATTTGCTTTCCAAGCAAAATTCCATTTCACGCCACTGGGGCGCTTTGTTCACCTTTGACGACGCTCACACAATGAGCTTTTGATTCGGACTTTCCACGTAATGGATTTGCTAGCCAAGCAATATTCCATTTCATGCTTCTGGGACGCTTTTGTAACCGACATACCTGTGGTATGAAGTGTGGCAGTCTAAATACTTCTTCATGCACCTTTAGATGTCAACCTGAATGTAGTTAAAGTAAGCTACAGTCAACTTGAGCTTGCTGATATCTCCATAGAGCTTGTCTTCAAATGAAGCAGGTGTGGGCCAAAATATCTTTCTCTGTTCTGCATATACTGGGCACTCCTGCAGCAAAATGAATAGCTGTCATTTTACCAGTTCCACAATTACATTCATCAGTATCTCCTATCTTTAGATTATTGAACAAGTGGTATTTCAGCATCTTATGTCCTGTGCGCAGTCTGAAGATTGCTACTTGTTCGCTTCGGTCGAGTTTATATTATGCAACATCCTTCTGATGGCCTGGGTGCTCTGATTCCCATTTAGTTCTATAAGTGCTTTTTATAAACCTCTTTGCCTCATTATAGGTTATGTCTATGTCAGGCTGTGGTATCCGTCCACCCTCTTTTGCTAGTCTGTCAGCCTGTTCATTTCCAGGTATACTGCATTGTGATGGGATCCACTGTATTACAACTTTTTTGGATTTCCGGCATAGTCCATGGAGTGCTGTTCTTAGGTCAGCTAGTTATGTGCTGTTTTTGCTCTTCAGTATTGAGACAACTGACTTTGCATCTGTGAAGATAGCTATTTGCTTCTCTTTATTTTCCTCCATCAAGAGCATTTCTGCTGCAGTTTTCAAAGCCTCTATCTCTGCTGTGAAGTTACTTGAAAATTTTCCAGTTGCCACAGACTGTGTTTACTCCTCCATTTTCTATTGAATTTTTGGCTGAACTATCTGTATATGCATGGGTCCAATTGCTACTTGGGTAATGTTCTTTTATGTAGTTTAGGGTTATGTTTCTTCTTTCGGTGTTATTCTGAGTGTTCTTTTTCTCAATACCAGGAATGTTTTCTATCATCTCAGGCAGTTGCTTCTGTCTCCAAGCTGGGAACTGTGTGCATTGTAAATGAGTTTGACTGTTGAAATGTTAAGTTTAAGATCTACCCTAATCGTTCGTTTTGCGGTTTCTACAAAGTTGCTACGCTTCAGTCTTCCCTTTCCAATTCCAATTTCATTTTCAAAACAAAAATTTCAAATTCGGTCTCGTCTAACCTGCTTCCTCAGAGGTGGTTATTGTTGAGAGCCGTGGTTTTTGTGGGTTTTTAGCCTTATTTCTTGTCTTGTGCGCTCTTTCGAGTAAGTCCTATCTCGGACTGGTTATGTAAGTGTTTGTGTCTGTGACGTCAGCTGTGTGGTTGGTCGGCGGCTATCCTTTGTGCTCGTCTCCTCTTGTGGTTTTCTTTGTTGGTGCAGGCTCCTGGCCCGTCTGGCTTGGCTGGATGCAGTCCTTATAAGGACTTTTTACTTGGTCTTTTTGTCTCCTATTTTTGTGGATTTTCTGTAGGAGCTTTTCGACATTATCATTTTCCTCCTTACTCACTGTCGCGTTTGAGTATCTGCTGCCTTAAGATTTCTTCCTCCGTGGTCAGCCATGGGACGATTTTACCGTCATCTATATAGTACTCGAAGTCGGTCTCACAGTCGTAGTGTAAGACTGGGTATTCCATCGGTTTCCCCCTGAGTTTCTTTGGCTTCTTCTTTTCCTTTTCTTCCCAGCGCCTTCTGAATTCCTCGTGCTGTAATTCCTTCCTGCTAAGAGGGTATTCTGTGCCTCCTTCAGAGATCCGACGGGATAGTGGTTCCCTCTTGGGCGTTGTGGTTTGGCTGCTTTCTTTAGCTTGCGGTTCAGGCTCGGTCTCTTGGTTTTCATCTTGCAGTTTCTCTGTGGTTTCTTGTATGGCTTCTGTTGGTTTGTTTTGGAAAAGTTCCATTTCAGCTTTCTGTAGTTCTCGCTCTTGTTTAATGGTTTGTAGGATTTCTTCGTTCTCCTTCTTTATCAGTGCCATATGTTCCACTTCTTGCTTGATGTTTTGATGGATCTCCTTTATTTCAGCCAGCAGTTTCTCATTGTCGCTGGTCGGAGTCGGCGTCAGCAGTGCCTTGACTTGTTTCTTCAACTCGTCTATCTGCTTTTGCAGTTGATCTCTTTCAGCTTGTGCTATACCCGTGGCTGTCTCGCCCCTCCGTATTGCTTCCTTGAATGGTGTCTTTGTGGTAATTGCGATCTTTAAGGCGTCTCTGTGTCGTTGCATGTAAGGACAGCCCAAGTATCTTGCTCCATGCTTGCCCAGGCAATTGGCGCACTTTCGTTTGTTGTTGGGTGCTCAGAAGTCCGTATCCAGCTTGGCTAGCGGACACTCATTAAAGGCGTGATGATCAGCGCAGTACCTACAGATTTCCGTCTTACTGCGACTTGCTGCTCTGCTGTGGCCGGCCCTCTGACATCTGGAACATTGGGTGATCCTTGGGATTAATATCTCTGGCTGCCCTTTTATACATAGGGTGGTCTGTCAATCTTCTAAATTTTCTGCATTGTTGCTGGGCTCTGCTATCTCTTCTATCCTGCATTGGTTGTAAACAAGTTATCTTTACTAGTTCATTAATAGGCGTTGTATTCAGGCTTCCAGTTATGATTCGCATTTCTTTATTTTGGACTCTATGTATTTGTTAAAGTTTGACTTAGCTGCTGTTGCCCATGCTGCGATGCTGTCGCGTTGTGTTGATTATTTTGATAGACAAACATCAGAAATAGCAACAAATAGACTTCCAGAATTCCGTAAGACTAGTCACTGTCGAAGAAGAGGCCGAAATGGCTCGAACTAGGGTGTATGATTTGGAACAGTCCCAGGAATGACGAGGTCTTCTGACAGTGTTCAGGCACAGATAGGTAAAGCGAACAACCGTACTAGTATTCTAGACAGTAGGCTTAAGGAATCTGGCGACGAATGCCTGCAAAAATAAAAGAGCCCCCTTTACACTGATCCTATCCCACAACACGGAGATATAGTACAAATATGCAGTTACAACTTTCATTACTTTGTTCTTTCAATATCCTAATCTTAACCAAGAATACACCAGACTATCTTATGTAGAAATGTAAAATACAAGAATAAATTTATTTATGAAAATGCTGGACAAGTATCGGTGTAGTCCAGCTAGGGTATCTGCACATATAATCCTAAACTGAATTGCAGGGTTATGGTGTCAGACGTTGAGCTAGTCACTTAGCTAATGACTATGCTCCCAGGTTGACTCGGATGACGTTCCCAGGCAAGTTGCTGATTCACCAACTCTCCGGCAATAGAGTATTCAGAGAGAACAGAACCGGTGAATGCTCGTCCTACACTCAGGATACACTCATTTCTCATCTCGCTCTCAGTCTCATATTCAGACACGACTAGCGTCACAAGACTATCAACTATGTCACAGATACATCCCTAGCGTTATGACATCACCATGACAAACGGCTAAAGTGTACAGATACTTGTTTCGTTAACCACATCATATCAATCTAATTAGACTCAGATGCACAGTATTCCATTCAACAGACTACTGGCACGTCAATGTATATTTCTAAGTCTGATCACACTCTACCACATACCGATTGTACTTCTTACTGTGATGCATTCACATAGATTATAAATCACACTAATTACATTTAACACTATGAAGAGTACACAATCAGTATGCATAACCCAGATTACATTTAACTACGAAGCACAACCATCGATTATTAATCACACAGATTATATTCACTCGACTAAGTATCAACATATATTATTAATCAGATTACATTCACTCGGTGAAGTGTGAACATAAATTATGAATCACAGAGATTCCATTCATTCGAAGTACACCACAGATTATGAACCATACAGAGTACATTCCATCGATGAAGGAACACCATAGATTATGAAGCACGCAAATTACATTCACTTGACGAAGTATGAACATACATTATGAATCACACAGATTCTATCTCAGCACATGAAGCAGTATTGTAAATTATAATTTTGATTCACTCCCGACACACACAAATTAAATTCTACAGGAGGTTGAAGTATTAACATATATGTAGAGGGTAGGCAGTGAAGGACTGCGTTGAAGCAAGGATACTGATGTGAATGGGAGGCCGGTGCCACGCTGTCATGGGGTAACCTCTAACCCGCGGGGTCTCCAGTTTACTACGTGAAAGAACGATTATTTCACAATTAAATATCAGTATTTCATGTCACCATTTATTCCTCCGAATTACCCATCTCATTCTATAATTATATTCTTCACTGGCGATATATTATTCTAGAATATACTATATTAGTGCCCAGTTAAATATCAAGCTTCTTTGTCTGACCATTCTTCGATAGTCCAGTGTCTGCCTGCTAGATTTCGCCATTTTGTCTGTCACCGTTCCCTTCATTATTCTTCTATTTTGTGGTCTTAGTATAAGCGGCGTCTCCATTATTTATATAATTGTTCCGGTTGTAGTTGGCGATTCCTACTTTCTACTATTAATTATCGTATATTTCCACCACTGAATCTACACCACACATACCGGTAAATACATACATGTAAAATCGTACTAATTAAAACAACGCACCTTCCAAATGTTTGTGATCACACCTGTCGACGGGGGAACAGTGCCGCTAGCGTAAATTAGATACTTTAGGTAGTTTAATTCTGAAATTGGTTCTCTTGAACTGATGGCTAACTAGAGCCTGTCGAGTTATAATTTCAATCCACAGTAAATTTTAAAGCTAATCCTGTCTGCTGTTCTCACTCGCATCAGGCTTTCGGTTAAAATGAACGGTCTGACTTAAATTAGCCAGGCAGATTCTCGTGTGGCCACAATATTTGCAGGCCAAACTGAGTATGTTACCCAGCCAAACCTGCATATTGGGGCCGTATATACAAACAACAACTGTTCCTATACTATACTATATATATATATATATATATATATATATATATATATATATATATATATATATATATATATATATATATAGAGAGAGAGAGAGAGAGAGAGAGAGAGAGAGAGAGTTAATGAAACATAGAACATGTACTTGGTTTACAGGAACTAACTCCTTGCCCAATATACATGAATATCTATATAAACATATGAACATAGGAAATATCTTTTTTCTAGATATATCTAAAATCAAAAATGCAATCTTAACCTAATTTAAGCAAAACTAGAGGGAGAGACCGTCTACATATTACCACCGTTGGAAGAAAAGTTTCAGAAACAAACTTTTCTCCAAGCGGAATTCCCGTATAGTTTTGTTAGCACTCACTCTAACATCCTTGAGTCATCTAGACTAGTCTCTCCCTCTTCTCAAGTAGAACACTGTCTACTCAACCAGGTTTGTTCATTCATAAGACTTCTTCTAAGAGCCCTTCTCCCCTGGTGTTGGTTCCAGAGAGAACTACTCTTTGGATATTGTCTTCTACAACCATCAGCCCCTGAATTATGATGTCCAAGAATGTAATCTATACTAGAAAAATAAGGGTTCTCGGTTCACGTACGAACAGGATAATGATTTTGTGGGGCTGAGTCCGTAGTGTTTAAATTCATATCGACTTCTACACTTGTAGCCTGGCTAGGCTTATCTGTACGCATCGGGACGTGGGACACTGTAATTCATCTCCTCTTCTCTGACTCAGACGTCTCTGCGTCAGGGTTGAGGAAGACATCATTCCTGGTCTCCTGAGGTTTAAGGTGGTACTCCCCTACTGAGTCCTCTCCACCTTCAACCTCCGTTACCACCGATAATGCCATCAGATGCACCGGTGACTCTTGTACTCCTTCAACATGCTTCTTTAGCAAGTGGACATGAAACACTGTGGGTTTACCCCTAATAGACATGTTATACTTAGTCCGAGACACCTTCTCTAGTATGAGAAAAGAACAGTGCCAACCAAGTTCTAACCTATTATCACTCTTGGCTAATAATACAAATACTGTATTTCTTACAGTAAGTTGAGTACCCCTATGCATGGGTGGAAACTGGTGACACTTCTTACATAACCTGACATATTGTTTAATATCCCTGGTCATCCACGGCCAGAAATAGCAGAAAGCAAGCCTACGGATTGTAGCTTTTATCCCCATATGCCCACTGACCGAGAGCGAATGTCCCATTTCTAATATAGATGCACGGTACTCTTTGGGTATGACCAGCTGCTCATGGACGTTCCCCATACTTCCTGCCCTGCGGAATAACGACTGATCTTTTACATAGAAATCACCAATTCTGGGTGGATTTCTAGATTTTGGCCAAAGCAAGATTATAAGGGTGAAGATGCTGCTTGGGCAGCCCTAATCTTCCCAGGTAGTGGTTTGATAGAAAGTTCATGGTCACTCGAAGCAAAGCCTTATTCTGGATCTGCATTGCTGCCATTATCATCGGTGCTGAGGGTTCCACTAAATATTAATATTTACATTCAAGGATAAATGGATATATGAGATCTTCAATCACAGCAGCTGGGATAGTAACCGTGACATACTTAGATGTCACCCTTACCTTAACTATCTTAGCATAAATGGTTTGGGAGCCCCTAGTAGCACCCTTTACTGCAACTCATTGCTTAGTCAACTGTGATGGCTTCACTAAGTGTCTACTTATGATTGCATCAAAAGTCACACAGTGTCAAAGAGACATTGCACTGGGCTAACATTTACCAAAATAGTCTCGACTATGGGTGGTTTACCGTTAGTTCCAGAATCTAGGTTCTGTCGGGTACTCTCCCACATCGTCATACACGCAACATACAGGGTAGGGGGTTTATTCCTGCAGGAACTAGTGTGGTTATCATTTGTTTTGCAGATTTTTACAATAGGGCTTTCCCCAACCACTATTCTGTGCTGTTTTGTTTTGAGCTATAGGTGTTTGAAATCTTTGGTTTTGGCGTTGACCCCCCAGGGTGCCCTTTGGTGTCATTACCTAAGGAGTTATTTTGCTGGTAACTCTGATTTTGTTCTGAAAGATTATGTTGAGCATTATTATGAGTGGTTTTAGTAGTACCCTCCTCACTATGAGCAGTTAAGTACTTTTCAGCTAAAGAGATAATTTCCTGAAGTGGTTTGTGTAGTGTATCTTTGAGCTGTTCTGTAAGAACCATTTCCTCAAGCCCATCATAAGTAGCATCGAAATCGCTCAGTTCGACCCACTTAGAAAAATTAGTATGTAATCGAGAGGCAAACTGAGCGAACGATTCTCCTTGTGATCACTTGGCTGAACGGAACTTCAGCATGTAAGCCCCTGTTGTCAATTCAAATCTTTTAAGCAAAGCGGATTTTAGAGTAAGAAAATCTTTCTCGAGACCTGGAGGAAGTTTAGCAAACACATCATAAGCCGCTCCTCTTAACCCTTGGGGTAGCTTAAGATTGTATTTTTCTGTGGGAAGATTATAGGCTGCACACATTAACACACATTTGTCAATATAATTATCCATCTGATCTTCCTTCGGGTCGAAGGGGAGCAGTGGAAAACTCATTGACCCATTGGAGATGTGTAGTCCGGCAAAGATGTCACTAGTGTGAGTTGGAGAACTAGCACTACAGAATATTGAAGCACCCGGGTGTTATAATTGAAGTCTTCTTAATTCTATCTCATGTTGTCTCATCTGTTCCGCTAGTTTGAATTCCTTGTTCATCTCCAGTTCAGCATGTTTGATCTGCTTTTGGAATTCCATTTCCGCAATCCGGATTCTTTCTTCCTTTGTTCTTGCCTCCATTCTCTTTCCGCCTCTCTAATATATTTGCTGAATTCTGCACCTTCATATCCTAACAAGGTCAATTTTTTCTTTCAACTCCTGAGTAGTGGTTTGATTTTCGAAAGCCATGATGTGTAAGCGCTTAATAGATCTTCGTTGAAGTACCTGAAGTATACTCACTTACCAATAATGAACTTGTCCTGAAAATTCGTAATCAATATATTACAGAACTTACTAAGTTAGCCCCATGCAACGATACAGCACAAAACTCACCAGTCTGACACGTGGTTTATCTTAATTGTTAGTCATAACTTATAGGTACTAACGTTGCTGTGTTTGTATAAGTGGTTAATATACTTAATACAATTTATTACTATACTATTCTATTTTAACGCCACGCCTTTACTAACAGGATACTCTAGTGAGAAGAAACTGCAAGTTGAACTAGTAATACGAGGTTGGATACTCGGCTGGAACCAGTAACAAATGATAATTTTAGACCGGACACGGCCACAAGTTGTCGCGTTATTATGACTATTTTGATAGACAAGCATCAGAAATAGCAACAAATAGACTTTCAGAATTCCGAAAGAATAATAACTGTCGAAGAAGAGGTCGAAATGGCTCGAACTAGGATGTATGATTTGGAGCAGTCCCAGGAATGACCAAGTCTTTAGACAGTGTTCAGGCACAGATAGGCAAAGCGAACAACCGTACTAGCATTCTAGACAGTAGGCTTTAGGAATCTGGCGACGAACTGCCTGCAAAAATAAAAGATCCCCATTTTCACTGATCCTCTCACGCAACACAGAGATATAGTACAAATATGCAGTCAACTTTCATAACTTCGTTCTTTCAATATCCTAATCTTAAGCAAGAAGACACCAGACTAGCTTATGTAGAAATGTAAAATACAACAATAAATTTATTTATGAAAATGCTGGACAAGTATCGGTGTAGTCCAGCTAAGGTATCTGAAAAGATAATCCTAAACTGAATTGCTAGGCTATGGTGTCAGACGTTGAGCTGGTCACTTAGCTCATGACTATGCTTCCAGGCTGTCAACTCGGATTATGTTCCCAGGCAAGTTGTTGATTCACCAACTCTCCGGCAATAGACAGGGTGTTCAAGTCAAGTAAGTATTCGTTGTTGCTGGTTGATGGCTCAATGGTACCAACAAGAAAGGTGCAGAACATCAGGAATGTATTCAGAGAGAACAGAACCGGTGAATGCTCGTCCTACACTCAGGATACACTCATTTCTCATCTCGCTCTCAGTCTCATATTCAGACACGACTAGCGTCACAAGAATATCACCTCTGTCACAGACACATCCCAAGGGCTATGACAACACCATGACACACGGCTAAAGTGTACAACTACTTGTTTCCTTAGCCACATCATATCAATCTAATTAGACTCAGATGCACATGTATTCCATTCAACAGTCTACTGACACATCAATATATATTTCTTGGTCTGATCACACTCTCCCACAAACAGATTGTACTTCTTACTGTGATGCATTCACACACACACACACACACACACACACACACACACACACACACACACACACACACACACACACACACACACACACACACATATATATATATATATATATATATATATATATATATATATATATATATATATATATATATATATATATATATATATATAAATAGAATGTCTGTCTGTGAGTCCATATGTTGTTGATGCGTTTGGTCTACCCGATCGAGATGAAATTTTCTACACGTCTTCTTCTCATTCCGGTGCTGCCAACTGTCATAGTTAGTTTACAAACAGCTATTTACGTAATAAAATTTAATTTTGTAATTTACATGATAATTTATATATAGCGAGGGGACTTAACTTAAGAAAAGTTATATCAAGGGACATAACTTTTAGTAGCATTGCTATATATTTATATATAATTGTTGCATTGTTACCCGTTTAGCCCCCTTTCAGGTTACGTGAAGCCATGGGTGCAGGTGGTGGATGAAGATGGAGTGCAGCCGACAGATAGTTGTAGGTTATGGTCTTCACCTTTAAGACGGTAGGCAGAGGAACTCTTTTTTTGAGGAGACAATGGCTACGGTCACTGACCAGTATGGAAAGAAATGGCAAACTACCTTCTTTATAAATGCCAAGAAAATCATGTTGTGTGGACTCATCGATAATACCTGGATGGCTTAGTCACATGGCATGGACGAGACAGGAACATTGAGCGGATCCACGACTCTGGTGATCGAGTGAGATGGCCAAACATGACCGCCCACACTTACCGGCATGGCACATGATGGATGGATGGTTGCATTGTTATCAAAGCTTTATAAAATGTTTGTCTACAGCTATTTACAGGCATATGCGTTATAATGTATAATGATAAAATCTTTAAGGCATTTTTAAAGTTTTCATAAAAATAATGCATCTATTTTAAATACGTGAACATTTTCTAACTCATCTTTTTATTTTTCTTCGACATCTATACTGTCATCCCAGCATTTATTGGGTTTTCGTGATATCTTGGTAAGTTTACGTTCAATAGTTTCACATTCTTCTCGACCTTTTGGCTAAGATCCGAGTGTATTTGCTGGCTTTCAGTAGTACACTTGGTCTGGTCGGAGACCGGTATGATCCTTCTCGGTCATTTGGCTAGGATCAGACGCATTTGCTGCATCCCCCCCCCCAGTAGTGCGCCTGGTCTGGTCGGGGGCCGGGGTGATCAAACCACCTCAAATAGCTTCACCTCAAATGTGGGCCCGGTGGACCACTGTGGGCGATAGCTCACAGTGAGACTAAGGGTCCACGCCAAAAAAAAAGGGGGAGGAAAGGCCTCACATTCACATCAGTATCCTTGCTTCAACGCAGTTGGTCTGGGGTAACCGCCAAACCCACACCCAAAAAAAATTGCCCTATTTAGTTATTGGGATGAAGATTGTTCTCTTCCAATCTGTTCGCCATATTTCCGGGGACAGGAACGGGAGCTTATATGACTACTAATATGAATTAAATGAGACGCTCCACACCAGGGACTGGGCGAAGCCGGGCCTGGTCGTCTTTTTTGGGAACGGGAGCAGGGGCCGAATATGAATTAAATTAGATGCTCCCCGCCAGGGGCTGGGCGAAGCCGGGCCATGTCGTCTTTTTTGGGAACGGGAACGGGGGCAGGGGCCGAATATGAATTAAATGAGACGCTCCCCGCCAGGAGTTGGGCGAAGCCGGGCCGGGTCCTATGGATGGAAAGATGGATGGATGGATGGATGGATGGACAGTCGTCAGACAGACAGACAGACAGACATAGATAGATAGATAGATAGATAGATAGATAGATAGATAGATAGATAGATAGATAGATAGATAGATAGATAGATAGACAGACGGACGGACGGAAGGACGGACAGACAGACAGACAGATAGATAGATAGATAGATAGATAGATAGATAGATAGATAGATAGATAGATAGATAGATAGATAGATAGATAGATAGATAGATAGATAGAGAGAGAGGGGGGGGGGTAAGTAGGTAGGTAGGTAGGCAGGCAGGCAGATAGATAGATCCCAGCCAGGAGCTGGGCAATGCCGGGGCAGGACACCTAGTAGATTATAAATCACACTAATCACATTTAACACTATGAAGAGTACACAATCAGTATGCATAACCCAGATTGCATTTAACTATGAAGCACAACCATCGATTATTAATCACACAGATTATATTCACTCGACTAAGTATCAACATATATTATTAATAAGATTACATTCACTCGATGAAGTATGAACATAGATTATGAATCACAGAGATTCCATTCATTCGAAGTACACCACATATTATGAATCATACAGAGTACATTCTCTCTCTCTCTCTCTCTCTCTCTCTCTCTCTCTCTCTCTCTCTCTCTCTCTCTCTCTCTCTCTCTCTCTCTCTCTCTCATGCAGGGCGATGCGCTACCTTTTTGATTTTCCAACCATTGAAGAGAGAATACACGGTTGCAGGGCACGCGCCTACCTCAGAATTAACGCACACATACAACATCCACTGCATAGTGAATTTAGGAAGGTGAAGGGCAGCAGGTTAAAAAGAGGACGGTCGTGGATGGGTCAAGCCGAAGACATTCTTCAACAGGTGTGTTCACTTGAGGACTTAGAACCTGGCGAGGAGTGGGTGCAAGTGCCAACAGACTTCTGCACATCCTTTTCATTTTGCATCCAACTAGATAGAAAATGCAGACAAGAAAATCCGGCTGCTGTTGAGGCTGAAGTACAACTACAAGCGTTGATTTTCGAGAATTCGCTAGACGGTGACGCGGTCATCTACACAGATGGGTCGGTCGTCCGACATGTGAGAAGCTCATGGGCCTTTACAGCTCGGGCCGGAGGGAGAATTGTGAAGGAGGACTCTGGTGCTATCACTGAAACCACAAGTAGCCTGACCATGGAAGTCATGGCAGTAAGTAAAGCAATAACATGGCTCGAGACACAGACATTCACTAGGGCTTGTTTCCTTAGCGACTCAATGAACATGATCAAGAGGATAGAGGAGGGGTCGATCCGAAGAGAATGGTTGCTGCCTCCGGAGCGGTCTCGACTGGCAAAGATTAGTTTCATCTTCGTGCCAGGGCATGCGGGAGTACAAGGAAATGAGCGGGCTGACAAGCTCGCAGGTGAGGCCACTGTGGAGGGCGGACGCGCCATGGACCAGGCCGACATTCTGAATGCTCTACGAGAAGTAAGACTTTTGCGAGAACCAAGTGATGACTGTGAATCTACAACAATGGCCAGACTGCGAGAGCAGCAAATTAAAAGAGGGGTGGCCAAACAAGAACACTACGCAGGAAGCCAAAGAAGATGGATAAACCAACACAGAACTGGCGTCGTTAGCCGCTACACGTTGCGGGATTTGCTGAGGAGGGGATCCGAGCACTTATGGACTGAATGGTTCGATGTGCAATGAGGATAATCTGTCGACTAACTAACTAACTAACTAACATTCAATCGATGAAGGAATACCATAGATTATGAAGCACACTTCTTCTTCTTCTTTCGTTCGCCTAAATTATGTTTATAACTGCAATGTTGTCTCTTGAATGAATCTAACAGTCTTTTTTAGTTCATTCAGCGGTCCATAGAGTTTATCTTCCACTGTTGTCTCTCTAGGCCAGAAGGTTCGCCTGGATATGTTGTAGTTTGGGCAATCCTGGAGTATGTGCTCTGCTGTCTGCGACGCCAAACCACATGTGCACATGGCTGAGTCACCAATCTTGAATTTTGTATACTTGTGGTTGCGTAATCTATTGTGTCCTGTTCTGAGGCGCAGAAGAATGACCTGTTCTGGTCTGTCCATAACGTGGTAGTCGTCTTGAGTAAGGTTTGGTGGCCTTCTGACTGATTTGATCATTCTTTTCTTTTGGTGGTATGTAATAGGCACATCTGGTTGTTCTTCTTGTGCTCCTTCCTTAGCCAATCGATCAGCTCTGTTGTTTCCGGGGATTCCACAGTGGGATGGTATCCACTGTATGGTGATCTTACGATGACTGCTAAGTTCAGAAAGTAGTGTCCTCAGAACTGGCAATTTCCCAGACAGGAGCGCCTCTATTACGGATTTTGCATCTATCAATATCACCACAGGTTGTGTACCATGGCTGGTATTTTGTAATTTCTCTGTGGCTATCTTGAAGCACACAAATTATATTCACTTGACGAAGTATGAACATATATTATGAATCACACAGATTCTATCTCAGCACATGAAACAGTATTGTAAATTATAATTCTGATTCACTCCGACACACACAAATTAAATTCTACAGGAGGTTAAAGTATTGACATAGATGTAGAGGTTAGGCAGTGAAGGACTGCGTTGAAGCAAGGATACTGATGTGAATGTGGGGCCTTTCCCACGCTGTCATGAGTGACCTCTGACCCGCGGGGTCTCCATTTTACTACGTGAAAGAACTATTATTTCACAATTAAATATCAGTATTTCCTATCACCATTTATTCCTCTGAATTACCCATCTCATTCTATAATTATTTTCTTCACTGGCGATATATTATTCTAGTATATATTATATTAGTCCCTAGTTAAATATCAAGCTTCATTGTCTGACTATTCTTCAATAGTCCAGTGTCTGCCTGCTAGATTTCGCCATTTTGTGTGTCACCGTTCCCTTCATTATTCCTCTATTTTGGTCTTAGTATAAGCGGCGTCTCCATTATTTATATAATTGTTCCGGTTGTAGTTGGCGATTCCTGCTTTCTACTATTAATTATCGTATATTTCCACCACTGAATCTACACCACACATACCGGTAAATATATACATGTAAAATCATATAATTAAAACAACGTACCTTCCAAATGTTTGTGATCACACCTGTCGTCGGGGGAACAGTGCCGCTAGCGTAGATTAGATACTTTAGGTAGTTTAATTCTGAAGTTGGTTCTCTTGAACTGATGGCTAACTAGAGCCTGTCGAGTTATAATTTCAACCCCCAGTAAATTTTAAAGCTAGTCCTGGCTGTTGTTCTCTCCCGCATCAGGTTTTCGGTGAAAATGAACGATCTGCCGGCTGACGTCAACTGGCCAGGCACATTCTCGTCTGGCCACAATGTTTGCAGGCCAAACTGAGTATGTTACCCAGCCAAACCTGCGCTGGGGCCGCATACACAAACAACAACTGTTCCTATACTATAATGTATAATATATATATAGTTAAAGAAACATAGAATATGCACTAGGTTTACAGGAGACTTACTCCTTGCCAATATATACGAATATCTATATAAACATAGGAACATAGGAAAATATCGTTTTTCTAGATATATCTAAAATGAAAAATACAATCTTAACCGTAATTTAAGCAAAACTAGAGGGGGAGACCGTCTATTACGTCACAGATGCCATATTCCAGTACTGGCCTTACCCGTCCAGTGTATAACTTCTTGAGAACTTTCTCATCTGCTCCCCACGTTGTATCAGCAAGCTTTTTTTTAATGATTGCCATTCTTTGCCTTGCTCTTGTTCGATTTTTCTCAATCTGTATCTCCCATGTCAGGCGACGATAAAAGGTAACTCTTAGATAGTTTGGATTTTCGTCATGGCGCAATATTTTCAATTCAATACCAGCTTAGCGTGCATAGTTTTATTTAAGAGGGATGTACATTTTGTTTTCTCCTCACTTATCTTCACTAGTCATGATGTTGACCAGTCCTCCAGCGCTAATAAGGCTTGCTGTATTCTGCTGTTAGCTGTACTAATATATTCTTCAGATGTCCATATGGCTAGGTCATCTGCAAAGGAGGATGTGTGTACTCTAGCTGAAAAATTTTCCGTGGTGTCATTTATATATGTAGGAATAATGTTGGTGAAAGAATTCCTCTTTGGGGGACACCTTGCTCCAACAGCTTTTTGCTGTTTTGTCCTTGTAATTTTGTCCTCGCAGTTCTGTTCTCAATGTAGTGGCTGATCCATGTGTAAATTTTCCCACAAACATGCATTTTTTGCAGTTTTACTTTCAGTAGTCCTTCCTTCCATACTTTATCAAATATCTTTTCTATATCTATCCAGACCGCTAGTGTGTACTTTTTCTCTTGGAAGGCATCCTATATTTCTGAGCTATATAGATTATTTGATCTTCAGTGGATCTGTACTTTCTGAATTCTGCTTGGTGTGGTGTTAAGAGTTGATGTTCTTCCAGATGCCATGTTAGCCTGCCATTGATAATGCGGTCCATTAATTTTCCTACACAGCTAAGTAGACTGATAGGTAGATAGCCATTTGGTTCTTCCAGGTCTTTTCCTTTGTTTGGGACTGGTATTAGTATAGCTTCCTTTCATGCCTGTGGGACTATTCCTCTTCTAGCTGTAATTTAGGACTGCTAGTAGTTTCTTGTTTGCTTCAGTGCCTAGACATATTAGCATTTCATTTGTGATTCCATCCTTTCCTGGTGATTTCTTCTTTTCTAAGGTATTCATACCGGACTTCCGGTACAATGGCGACGATGTGATGCGTCTATTCTTCAGGGAGACGCTGTTAAGTGTTTTCCTGTGGTTTATGTGGTGTTATTTCGTATTCGTTTATTGGAAGTGTTCAAAAGAAGTGACGAAAGGCAGGTGGTGGATGAAATTTTGAGGGTAGCCGACAGATATGTGTTGGTTATGGTCTCAAGTTTCGCGACGGCAGGCAGAGGAGCTCTTTCAAGAGTCAATGGCTGCGGTCACCCGATCAGTACGGTTACTGCCATAGAGGAAAGCACCGGCAAAACTACCTCTTTAAAAGTGCCTAGCACATTATGATTCGCCTAAAGACTGATAATCGCAAGACAAGGACAGAGACATTAAAAAAATGAATCGGTACAATTATCTCGGAACAGTCATAACATCTGATGGGAGATGCCTTGAAGAGATTAGAACAAGAATCGCCATAGCGTAAGTAGGTATCGAGAAGTGTCTTGGAAAGTAAGGATGGCTGGCGTGCTATTGGCCACACCACTTATCGAGTGGTGTATACAAATAGGGGATTAGTGTTGTATACCCAATGCGCCCTTTACCTTTACTTATTGCTTTGGTGTTTCTTATTGTATGCAGTTATGTCTCCGTAGTATCTCAGCCAACACTTCTTGCTACAATTACAATTCTACAACAATCTTCTTCTTTCTGTCTATTGCTCAAATAGCAGCATAATAACTGGTAATCGTAAACAGAAACGTTCGCACCTAACTTAAGGTTATTCAGTCTCCATCCGAATGTGTTTCTGTATTGCATATTTGTCGGGAGCATGACTGTGTCAGCGCTTGAATTGCCCCTTACGCCGTGTGAACTCTCCACCCTAAATTGCATTACCACCGTCCGTTGTTGCATTAGCCACTATGTCATCGGCAGGAAGTTGGTCTTCTAATGACTTGAGAGTATTTTTCTTAGTGACCGCACTCGACGCTTAGTTGCCGAAATGTCAGATCATCGACTTTCTTAGTGACGTTCACTTCTGCATGACCACGGCATTACACCTGCTTCAGTTCGTTTAAATGTGTCGGTTTGCAATTCTTCTTTATTTTTCCCCCCATCTCATAATGTTTATTTTTGTGTCATGTGAATTAGATACATTCGGTTAGAGTGGTCCATAGTTTGTAGTCACCAAACTGCACAATATGAGTTATTTGATCACTGTGATTTAGCAGCTTTTGCGTTTCCAGAATTGTTTCTCCTAACTTTATCAAAAACAACAATAAGAACACTAACAAAAATAGAGATGGTATACAACATGATCATGTTAATGTTATTGAAAAACAACAATAATGCCGTTCCTATTAAACAAATGTTCGTAATATGGCACAAAGTATACAAAAGCTGCACTAACGTGTCTAGCATGTAGTAGACTGTATCGTCGCTATGCGGGGGTGACAGGGTAGGGGTATACCCTATCAAAGGAGAGGTAAGGTGCCTCATTCCCTCCGCTAGCCTACGGGACATCTTTGGGCAAGTTGGAGTAAGCGTTTAGCTCCCCCCCCCCCCCCCCCCCCCCCCCCCCTATTCCGATCAGGGTTACGTGAAGCCATGGGTCTAAGTGGTTGATGAAGTTGAAGAGCAGCAAACAGATAGTTGTAGGTTATGGTCTCCAGCTTCACGACGGTAGGCAGAGGATCTCATTCTTTTGGGAGACAATGGCTACGGTCATCGACCAGTATGGTCACTGCAAGGAAGGAAAGCAATGGCAAACTACCTTCTTTACAGATGCCAATAATATAATGTACTACAATCTAATACGGAGCTTATCCACGACTCTGGTGATAGAATGAGATGGCAAAATATGACCGCCCACGCTTATCGGCATGGCACATGATGGATGGATGGATCTTCACTATTGTGCCTAGCGCATACTTCACTGTATCTCACTAACGTACCTAGCACAAAGCTCAGTGTATATTCATAGTGTGTCTAGACCTATTTCACCGTATCTTCATTAACGTGTCTAATACATATTTCATTGTGTTTCCACTAATGTGTCTAGCAAAGTGTTTACTCATCTTCACTAATGCTAATGTGACTGGCATATACTTCACTGTATCTTTCCTAATGAATCTAGTCAAGAGCTCACTGTATATTCACTTATGAGCTCATATGCCTGCATTAATGTGTCCAGTCTAGCCCAGAGCTCATATATCTAACATGTGTAGTACAGAGCTCACTGTCTCTTCAATAATGAGCTCATGTGTGTGCACTAATGTATCTAGCCCATAGCTCACTGTATATTCGCTAATGTGTCTAACAGAGAGCTCACTGTATCTTCACCATTGATCGCATGTGTCCGCACTAATGTATCTAGCTCAGAGTTTACTTGCCACCATGTTTCTAGCATATAATTCTGCGGATCTTCCACTGTAGGTAGCCACGTATTCATTTTATTCTATGCCCAGCGTCTATTTTCAGTTAGTCTATTTGTATCTTCATGTTCGTGTATATTTTTACTTCACATGCATTGATCTAATTTATATTGTTATCATTACGCAACCCTACAAAACAAATTTTTGTTTGGTGCCAAACATTTTACACTGTCTTTGCATACATGAGGCCTGATAAATCCAAATATCACATTTATTTGTCTGTAGCAGCTCTAGTTTTTGAGATACAGGCATTTGTGTATTTAATTAATATTATTACAGTATTTTCTGAATAAGGCTCTGGGGGAAAAAAATCTATTGCTATCTAATCCCTTACAATATTGGGAATTCCAATGGTTTGGAGGCCGGTCTCTCTGGTCTAGAGGTTACACGACTTTCTCCGTAATCTCGTATACTCTCGTAAGTAACGTGACTTTGCTCGAGAATTGGTAGCGGTTCTCTCCGCGTAGGTAACTTAGGGGTATTTGAGCCGGTCGCTCAGAAGGCAATGGCAAACTACTGAGCGTAATCTTGCTAAGAAATTAACAATCAGCTGAAAGATGCTGATGTTGACAGCGATGTCCTGTAAAGGATATGCGATTTAAAAAAATGGTTTGGAGAGAGCCCAAGAAGCACTATGAAGACTGCTATTTATGTTTTCTCAATATTAAGGGAATTAATGAGGGGAAAAAATCACACACACAAATGGAAATGTCCAGATATAGATTCTGCTATACAACCTGTTCCACACGGATATGGCATACCAATTCCAAATTTCAGTCAGATTTCAGATTCACTCCTAGAAAATGGCGTGTTGAACGACAAATGACAGTGATAGTAATTTCAAAGATGATTTTTTCAGTTGCTCAAGGTTTCGACCAGCATGAACTGAATATCGAATCCAAGATCTATATCTCTCAAAGGAATATTCAGTACTTTTGGCTTCAAGATTGAAAGAAATAAAATTACTGACAGCTGAAACAAAGGTTACATTTTATCTCAGCAAAAAGCAATACGACACACACAAACATAATGATTGTAACTGACTCAGAAAGCTTGCTGAGTAGGGTGATGACAGGCAAGCTTCGTGCAGAGTGGCTTGCTTCGCTTCGGAAGTCACTGGTGACAAGCTTCGTCTGAATCTTATCTCCGGGGCAGACTGGTGTGCTGGGGAATGGACAGGCGGACAGATTGGCTGGCTCTGCAAAACTTGGTGGATTATTGATGCATGATAAGCCAGACGTGATTGTGGCCTTGTGGGGGAACGTGTACACCTCGGAGGAACTAATGGATCACCATGGTCTGGCAATAATGCGACAGCGAGGGGGGACGAGGGGATCTGGCCGACGATCGACGCTCAGAGGAAAGGCGAGACGGACATATAATCAGATTGCAACTGGTACTATTAGTCTTGGAACTCTTCACTGGCTGCTGAGGATGGAGACGGAGCGCTTATTGTAATGCCCCGAATGCTGTGATGTCGGTTCCTAAATCAGTCAATCAATCAATCAATCAAAGCAATGTAAAGAAAACAACCTTGTGTTTTGAACTAATGTAGGAGATCTTGTAAACGAAATTGGTGTAATTTATACACCAAATGAGTGACGAATTTTCATTGACAACTCTAAAAGAAGTTTGAAAGGGTTCTCTTACACAGTGGTAACAAATATGGCTCAATTCCATTCGCCAATTCTACTACAATAAGGGAGGAGTATTCTACAATGTGCACAGTTCTTAAATAATTGAACATATTTAGAACATAACTGGATAGTTTGTGTAGATCATAAGATGATGAACGTAAAGCTTGGACATGAAAAGGGATGCTTTATATGTTTGCGGGATAGCAGGACAAAAGATACGTACTTGACAAAGAGATAGTGGCCGTTGAGGGATGAATTGAAATTTGAAGAACAGAATATCGTCAACAAGCCTCTCATTGATCTAAAGATAGTTCTACTTCCACCCTGATATATAAAGCTTGGCGTGATTAAACAATTTGTTAAGACACTGAATAAAGATGGTACCTGTTTTAATTTTTTATGCAGCCAGTTTTCGGAACTGAGCATAGGATAACTTCAAACTGGAATGTTTGTTGGACCACAAATTAGACAGTTAATAAACGATCCAAATGTTATTGATTCGATGAACATAACAGATTCAACAGCCTGGTTATCATGTGATTTAGTTATGCACATCTTTCTGAGTAACTTTAAAGCAGCCAATTATTCTGAATTAGTTTAAAACATGCTGTCGAGTTTTGTAAGCTTGTATGCAACATGAGGATAAAACCTCACTACCCCCATAACCATTTACATTTCTTTCCCGAGAATCTTGGCGAATTTTTTGAGGAGCAAAGTGAAAGATTTAATCAAGATATAAAAATAATGGAAGAGAGGTACCAGGAACTTTGGGATGCCCTCATGATGGCAGATTACTGTTGGACCCTTCACAATGACTGTCCTAGCATATCACATTCCAGGGAGTCCTCAAAAAGAAGCTATTTTGTGTTTGACTATAGATTTTAAAAAAGTGCTAGTGATAACGTTTTAATACATTTTTGGTGTATTATAAGAAGGCACTTGATGCACAGCCATTAAATATAATATGAATGCAGATTACAGCCACAATGTCACTGATGGCACCTAACTCTAGGATTGTACATAACAATTGCTCTACTAAGAAGGTCATTCTTAGTTGTCTCAAAAACAAGAGCTGATCGAAAAAATCTGATAACATTTTTGAAATCAGCAACACAAAATTACCCAAGTACAGCTATAAAATGTAAGGCACCAGCTATCTGTGTTGTTTAAATACTCAGTTCGTCTTTGATATCTTCTCCCCTTTTTACTTTGGATGATTACCAGGAAGCCTTATGTCAAGTATTCCAATCTGCTATCTACGCTCTTGCTTAACCTATGTGCCGGCATTTGAACTGTTAATCTGCATTTGGCAAATTGGTGTGGGGCAGGTGGTGCCATCTGACTGACCGCCGTTTGGTACGTTCACACGTTTGACCAGCTGAAAATCTGCCTTCAGTCTATGTTTCAGCGTCAACGTGTTAACCGAAGATGTTTATGAAGTAGGCGGTTTCTTTCCTCCGCTGTATGGGTGGTCACGAATTGAGATTTTCCCATCTTCGTAGAAAGAAGACTTCCCTTTGTGTGATGGTATGCAATTTTGGGCTATACAATTCTAACCGCTCAGCATCGTGGTTAAGTTCTATTTTTATATAACTTCATTCCTTGTGAGTTTATATTCTTTATTGTTTAATAAGAGGTGATTCTGATGTTGCTGAGGCACAGAGTTCCCCACTTTAAGTAGGTTCAGCATGAAGTCCATGGCAAAGTCTCGGCAACATCCAAGTAATGTAACTAGGTGCTGTCAGTTCTATACCTGCCTTCAAGTCTATGTTCTCCATATTCCCCGCGGCAGTGGGATGTCCAGTGAGTTCATAGAGACATCACATGCCTATCATTCCATGATAAATCTTGTAATTCGTTGCCCCTGGTTTCATGTCGGATTTTTGTGCTATTGCTTGGTAAAGTCCGGTCCTCTTGAGGTTTTTGTTTTCCCCGGCTGGGAACATCCTTAGCTTGGTAACGTGATTCTTCTGCGCTGCAGAGAGACTGTTATTGTCTACTCTATCACTGTGGCTTGTCATATCAACAAAAGGAATGCGACCAGTGTTTTGTTAATTGAACTGGTCGCAGTAAGGTTGATTCTCGTTCCTTTCCTCCGTCGGCCATAAGTCATAATAAGATCCACCAATCTCCTCCTTTTGTCAAAAACATTTGCTAAACATCATAATTCTATGATGTGCATACAACTTGTAGTTACCTCTTTCTTGGTAAGGTGTCCGTTAACTCCTTCCTGGTTTCAGAGTTTCCATCCCTCGATGTTTCTTTATCTGAGTTAACTTCTGTCCAACTGAGTCCAATTTAGAATATGTGTTTGAAACACCCAGGCTATTATAATTTATCTGGCTTTGAGACATCCAGTAGTTACTAAAGAAATGTGAATTGGCATCAACTTCTTGTAGAAATATACATAAACATCTGTTCTACACAACCAACCTTATTCGAAGTGAAAAGTAGCACGGTCCTAAGTGTTGAGTATCCCAAAAGCTCCTGGCTTTTTCTGCTGCAGGGTCCTTCAACTGTGATCCCCTGTTACCTTCAGCTGTGTTGATGATAGGTATTACCTTTATCTTGCCCAAATAAATATTTTCTTCTTGGTTGTTAGCAGACATTTTTATCGGTCCTGAATCAGAGTCCGTAGTACGACCTTAATGAATGCTTTCTATATCTCAAGTTTCCTTTTCGAAAGCCTCCACGAAACTGACATCGTGATAATTCTCCTCCATGACTTGTTTTCCCCCCTCTCTGGTGCCAAGTCCAGTTCAGGTAATCATTCTTTGGTCTGGATTTCTTGTGCCAAATCCAATGGAAGTGAATGATGTGGGGTGCAATTTTTCATGCCATCACTCAAATGGGATAAGTAATGAAAACTGATAATTATTTCATCTTGTGTGGCAACATAGAAAAAAAGGATGAATCCTGTTTACATTAATCACTGTCTCATTTGAATTTATTTCCACTTCTATTTCCTCTGAACTAAAGGAACAAGAGAGTCGGGTAAGGCCTCGCCTTTGACCTCTTTTATATTTTCCGTAGGTCCTCCTCTTCCTCCTGGGATATTACCCTAGAGGAAGTCTAAACAAGCTCCTGAGTTTGCAGGGGTGCCACACCAGCTAATCCGCTTTCATTGCGGTGTAAACATTTATCACGTCTGTGACTATTTACCGTATTCTTGGTACTTTCCCCCCTATTCCATTTCGTTTTAGAAATTGAAGGAATGAGCCATTGCCTTTCGGTTTCCATGCTTTCGTCTTCCTGGGCCATGAGAATTTTCGAAAGAAAGCACGCCTCTCCATTGTGACAGTCAGTCTCCTCGCTTTCTATCAGAGTTCGACTTGAATGATTGGCTTTGCCTCAGCCGAGCTGGTAGACTCATGTACGTTCAATATTGCCATTTGTTTTTCCCTCATCTCCTCTTTTTTTTAAATTTTTTTTTTAGCTTTGCGACATAACTTTGTTTCGCACTCTTTAAGTACTTTTAAAACTTCTTGATCAGCTGAGTCCCACGTCGACTTCCATGTCGAATATAATGAATTCTTCTAGACCCTCTCCTATTAAGCCGTCCTCTATTTCCAGCCTTCTGATGTACACTAAAAAATCAGTGCTTCTATATTGACGTGGATAGGCCTTAGGTTCATACCAGAATACGATCAGCGTTGCCAGTAGGGGGTTGTGCTCAATAATAATAAAATTTCAAATCCCGAAACAACCAAATAATCTATTTATTAATTATTATATTATTAAATATGCATGATTAAATTAAATGATAAAACGTGCAATCAATAAAAATCAATGATAATACTGTGTAAATACTGATTGAGATAACTGATGTAAGTATGATAACAACAAGCCAAGCGAGGTTTGGCTGCGATGCAGGTGGTGGTGGCGGCAAACTGTGAGCAGCGTCAACTATGTCTCCTTTACGAGGGTCTGGTCCTTCTTGGTTCTCCAACCATTGGGGACATTATACAGATTTGCAGAGCACGTGCCTACTTCAGAGTCAACGCAAACACACAACATCCACTGCACAGTGAAATTAAGAAGGTGAAGGGCAGCAGGTTAAAAAGAGGAAAGTCGTGGATGGATCACGCCGAAGACATTCTTAAAACGAAGTTTTCAACTGAGGCATGGCGAGGAGAATGCCAATATATTTCTGTATTCTTTTTCAGTTTGCATCCAACTAGACCGAAATTGCAAACAAGAAAATCCGGCTGCTGTGGAGGCGGAAGTACATGCTTTGATTTTCGAAAATGCTTTGGAGGGTGATGATGTCATTTTCATAGATGGGCCGGTCGTTAGAAGAGTGAGAAGTTCATGGACTTTTACGGCTTAGGCCGGAGGGAGAATTGTGAAGGAGAGTCTGGTGCTTTTGTTGTGACCACAAGTAGCCAGACTATTTACCTGACTGTCATGACGACAGTAGGTATATCAATAACATGGCTCGAGACACAGAAATTTACCTTAGTGACTCACTCAATGAGCATGCTTAAGAAGATAGAGATGGGGTGGATCCGAAGAGAGTGGCTGCTGTCTCTGGAGCGGTCTCGGTTGGCAAAGATAACATAACACAGTTTTCAGTTTCGTGCCAGGGCATGCTGTTGTACGAGGAAAATTAGCAGGCTGACAGGCTTGCAGGTAGGGCTACTGTGGAAGGCGGACGAGCCATGAACGAGGCAGACATTCTGAATGCTCTACGAGAAGTAAGACTTTTGCGAGAACCAAGCGATGACTGTGAGTCTAAAACCATGGTGAGGCTACGAGAACAGCAAGTTAAAAGAGGTGTGGCCAAACAAGAACACTACACAGGAAACCAAAGAGGATTAATAAACCAGCACAGAACTGGTGTTGTTCATTGAAAATATAGATGTAGCTGCACTTAGTACCCCCGGGAGTGAGAATTGAGATTTAGAAATGCAGAATAAACCTTTAGCATAAACGCTTCCCTGACTCACCCCCCCCCCCCCCCTCTTTAAATATAATTCACAACCACTCTGTGTAAATTAACATAGTTTTGCACGCACTTACGATACACATATAGTTGCATACAGTTAGAAATATTTCGAAAGAACTGTGAGTTTAACTACATCTGTGATTATTAACTTTTCAAATGATGATGCTGACTCTTCTATTTGATGGTTTGATATGCTGGTGGCGTGCGATGAGAGAATGGTGCATGATCAAATGGCAAATACACTATTTAGAAAATAACATGCACATAACTTTTTTATCCTGACGAAGACCTTGTGATCATGCTCCATGGTGAGATACGTTGCGCATTCAGCTTGTAGGACTGTCATTGGTCCTTACACGAGGGTCAGTTGCTCCGTTATGCGAGTGGATTGATATGGCTCCTATAAAACATGTAATCGAACAAACCGAGGATGTGTAGTATCTATCTATCTACACATCCCATAACATGCATTTATACAACACACACACACACACACACACACACACACACACACACACACACACACACACACACACACACACACACACACACACACACACACACACACACACACACACACGACATTCGAAGTGTTGGTCCAAATAATCATTGTTATCTTGGACACTATAACTAGACTGCTTACCTTTAGGAATTTCTCCTGAGTTGTCAGTCTCCAATGTACCTGGGTCTCAGGATGAATCTCCATGTATATCGTTTACATGAATAAGCCAAACACCCTCGTGCTTGAATAATGTTTGATATTTCCAAATTATCGCAAACAAAACAGAAAAAAAGTTGTCACAGTGACAACATAACGACTAGAGCTACAACAATAAGTACACTGAAACAGAAAACTAAAGCAGGCTCTCAGAACAGAAGAAAAATGATACAAAATATATTGGTATTATCAGAGTTTATAGCTAAGAAATTCTGCCACTAGACATTTTACTGAAGTCGGACAAAACAAGATGGTAATATCTCACCAGAAGGCTTCCCCGATATGCTATCTGTGCTTGCCTCTAAGTTGGGTCGATAACGACAGTAGTTTAAATTCTCTAATCCTCTCTGGCGTCTTCTCTCCTTCCCTTTTCACTTTGGATGTTTACCTGGACGCCTTATGTCCAGTAATCTTTAACTACTTCCCAACTTTCATTATTGACTGTGGCTTCACCTGTCAATCAATTTTCACTGCCGCTACGCCATTCGTCTGAGACACCCTTCGGCCGCTGCTTGGAGATGCGATTGACGTTTACGTCATGCATTCCAGTCTACTGTCTACACTCTTGATTTCCCTGATTGGTAAGTTCACACGTTTGTCCGGCTGAAAGTCTCCCATCAGTCTAGATCAGGGGTCACCAAACATTTTTCATGGTGGGCCGGATAACTGACAAAATGACAAGCTCAGACCGGATACTCATTCTGCACAATACTTGCGCAGCGATCCGTGGCGAACGGTCTTACGGACGCGGGTTCGTAATCCCGTATACCCGCGTTCGAAACAGAGCTGCGCCCGATTTGGCAGCAGACCACGTTGCGCTGGTATTTTTACGTAATAGTATGGGTGCCGGTCGTTCAGAAAGTAATGGCAAACTACTGAACGTAAACTTGCCAAGACATCAACAACAGCAAAAAATGCTGCTGTTGACTGGAAACGTCCTGTAAAGGATATGCAACTAACTTTAACAATATTTGCAAGCCAGAACGAAAGCTCTGGTAAAAAAGACGATAAACTAAGTTAATCATGGATGAGTGGCGTGCAATGCACAAAATGCAAAGACAACCAACACATTTATTTACTTAACACAGTTATCAAAGAAGGCGACGTTAGCAAAATGATAGTTACATCAGACCTAGTGTGCACGTATCCGAATCTCGCAAACTAAGCAGCACAAAAGGTTAGTGAGATTTGTGAAACTGATATTTGGCTTTCACGATATCATGAATGTTTGGTTTGGAATTGCTGCATCCAATCAAGAGAATTGCTTTCAAATGTTCATCGGTCAATCTTATTCGATGTGCTGACTTCACATACTTCTTTTTGAAAATGTTTGCTCACAGACATAAGTTGTTCCAAACACTGGTACCATACCAGCGGCAAATTTCTTCAGTTTCGGAAACTCAACATCAGGTAAGCAGCGGTAAAATTCAACAAGTTTTCCTTCTCTGTGCTTCTCTTTCAAAATGTAATTTGCTTGCAAATCAATCAGCTCCAACTGTATGTCAACTGGCACATCATCAAGGTTTACAATCGAACGGATGCTGGGACAGAAGAATGTCACTCTCATTTCTGTCAAGATCTGAAAATCTCTCCAAAAATTGCTGTTTTAAGTCACGAATAATTTTTTCTCCCCAGAAAATCGAGGTTGACATTTTCGGCGATTGTAGCGCAAAACGCTTTGAAACTGTGAAAATGAGAACAGTTTTCTCCTTCCAGTTGTGCTTCAAACAATTACAGCTTTCGCCGAAATCCTTTGATGATTCTGTAGAGATCACAGACGAGGTTATACTTTCCAAGAATTTTCAAATTCAGTTCATTTATGTGGGATGTGATGTCGACCAAAAATGACAACTTTGACAGACAAGGTAGGATCTGACAGCTGTGGGTCAGCTCTAGTTTTTTAATCAGTGAGGAAAACATCTATTTAGTTTCGTAGCTTGTAAAATGAAAAGGACTTTACCGCAGCTGAGGACACCTCACTGATGTGTGATAAGGCAAGTCACAGAATTCAGAATCAATTTTTCAAGGAAAGCCTGGAACTGTCCGTGATTGAGTGCATGTCCCCGAATGAAGTTCACAACAGAAACGTCTGGTTTCAGTACACAAGACATATCTAAGTCTTTCCCACAGAATGATTTCTGATGTATGATGCAGTGTATGAAGAGAGCGCCGGGAATTTGCAAATCTTCCAACTGAGTCCTGATCTACCCCATCAGACCTTTCCTCATTCCAGCCATGTTTTTTCGGCCATTAACTGTAACATCTCGAAGCTGATTCCACCGAAGGTTATAGTCTTGCAAAATTTTGTGCACTTCCATGAAAATGCCTTTCCCAGTTGTTTGTTCCATGCATGCTGCAAACGGATGCCAACTCTCCCGTTATCTGAAAGTCCAAATTGACACCACGAATGAACATGAGAAGTTGTGACGTACTCGAGAAATCAGTAGACCCATCCAGCGCCAGAGAATACCACAAAAAGTTCCTAGTTTTCTCGCATATCTGTAGCACTATGTTCTCTCCAAGTTCTTCTGTTCTTCGCACAACTGAACTTGCCGAAAGGCTGATAGTTCCAAACAAATCGGCTTTCTCGGGACACAAGTCATTTTTGCTGCTTCCATCATACACTCTGTGATGAAGTTGCCATCAGTAGACGGTTTCCCTCGTTCTGCCATCTTATGCACTATTTTGTAACGTGTACGAGTGACAGATTCCTTTTCAGCAAACTTTCTCGTGAAGTGATCTCTTTCTGTTTCTAAGCCACGTTTCATTGACTCATATTTCTCAGAGCGTAACTTTCCAGAAAACTTTGAATATGTTGATATAATTTTTTGTTTCGAAGTGACGCCGAAAGGTTTACTCTTTCAAAACCTCAACACTTTTGCTGCATATTGCGCAACTGAGTTTCTGGTCCGTTTTTTACCACAAAGGAAGTACTTACTCCCCATTCTAAATTAAAAACGCGACACTCGGCGTCCACGTTTCTTTTCTAAGTAGCCATACTGAAGAGTGAAGTACACGGGGATCTGAAAATGAAAAAAGACCATTGAATTATAAACATAATTAAAATCATATTAAAATATATAATATATATAAATATTGAAACACAAGAAAAGCAGAGGACTAGGGGTCACTGGTGAAACTATGGTTCACCAACGGTACATATACAGTTTATAGTTTATAGATAACTTTCATTCATTCAGTAGCATCTTCTTTGCAGACCTAGCTCTCATAACAAGCTTTCCGGAAAATCTCTCGATCATAAGCAAGATGTCCCGCGTCCGATACACCCATCTGGAGATCATCCGCCACATCCTTGCACACATCTTCTCTTTGGCCTTCCTCTTCCCTTCTTCCCAGGCATTCAGGCATCCCTCCATTATTGTTCTCTCCAAACTTTCGTGACGTTTCAAGTGACCAAAATATTTCCTTTGGTAATAGAATATATTTCATAATAAGGTTTACAAAATATATAAATAGAGCCGGCCTAAATAAACAGCCTAGAGCAGAGTTTTTCAACCGGGGTTCCGCGAGTGGCAGTCCAGGGTTTCCGCCGAAACAAACCTAAATCGCCTACATGCAACATTTCTGCCCATCTGGTTTATTACATAAAGTAGGACAGACACTTGGATCATCGCACGGAGTTCGTTGAGCAATGTAAACATATGCGTAAGGATCTGCCTCAGCAGAAAGGTTGACAAACACTGGCCTAGAGACCTAGCTCGATTAACACCTTGCCTGGGGAATTCTTCTGAGCTGGGGATAATATTTTCGTAAAAACACGAGGCTTCTATGGCATTTTTATGCTATATTTGCTACTTTATTGCTTTTATGAACACTTTTAGCTCACTTACCTATCACTGACAAACAAAGAAATCCTTATTACATACCTATAAAATTGGTGACTGGCAAAAAGAAGTAAATATTTCTGAAGCATCGAACCTGTGTTTACAGCCGGAAGCATCTGTGGGAGGGAAAGACGTGTGTGTGTGTGTGTGTGTGTGTGTGTGTGTGTGTGTGTGTGTGTGTGTGTGTTGCCACGGAAACCATGGTAATGTCAGAGCGTAGGCAGCGCTACCACGATCCGGGTAAGGACTTGGGATGGCGCGAAATAAGAAAACATTACAATAAACAAGAAAATCTAGATACAGTAATTTATAATTGAAAATAGTAAATTTAAGATACATAGCAGCCAGGAGGTCTCCGCACGTGTGAAGATCACCTATTATTCTAAACATAATATTTACATGTAAATTCTATCACAACCTATCGAGTTCCATACGTTATGTCAAGCATGTTCGAGTACCGTCGGCGGGCCGGATGAAATGACGTCGCAGGCCGGATCTCGGCTCGCAGGGCCGTAGTTTGGTGACCCCTTGTCTAGATTCCGCGCCAATATGTTAACCAGTGATTTTATGAAGTAGTAAGGTTACACCTCTACGCCCCTTTCCTCTGCTGTAGTAGTAGTCACGAAATGAGGTTGTCCCACCTATTTAGAAAGCAGACTTCGCTTTGTGTGGTGGCGCGCAATTTTGGGTGGTAAAATTGTAAACGTTCAGCAGCGTGGTGAAGTTTTATTTTTCTATCTTTTCTATCTTATTCCTTGTGGGTTTTTAATCTTTTCTTGTGTAATGAGAGATACATTATGATATTGCTGAGGCGTTTCGCCACAGAGAAAAACTCTCATATTTAATTAGAAACATGCTTGTTATCTGGCAACCCACTTTTAACTCTGCAGCCAACGAGCACCTTCGCAGCTGGCCAAGCGACCTTTTCTGCCCCACATGGCATAGGGATAGTTCGTGTGTTTTTATTTCTTTGTTTGCTGTATTTCTAGTGTTAGCTATCTGTGGTGTCCTTGACAAAGATTCTGAGAATCGAAATGTCGGTAGTCCTGTGTGTCGTTATTGTACGCGTTTGTGTGTAGTTTATTTTATTTTATTTTATTATTCATTTTATATATTTATTGAGTGCTTCTGATTTCGTATTTTCACCTGTATTTCGCGATACGATGGATCTCCTTGTAAGGTATGTGCGACGTTGTTGATGTTTAGTACGTTTCTTCTCGCAGGAGTTTAATATAACTATTTGTTTCCAATTCATATTGTTATATCCTGCTGCAGCCGCTGCTTTTTCTTTCTATTCCATTTAATTTCTAGAAACGTATTTCAAGCTAGAATTGTTGTCCCTTGTAAAACAAACGCAAAAAAAGCAAGAAATATCAAATCGACAAATTGGTAGAAAAACGTGGCCATAGGTGCTTGAGACTTCCGCTGTACCATTCTCATTTCAACCCTATGAAATTGTGTCGGCTAAAATTAAAGGACAGGTGGCAGCTGACAATACTATATTCAAATTGTCTGACGTCAAGACACTAACACAGTCCACGCTATTAAATATTGATAAAAGATTTTTTTTTTTTTTTTTAGCATATCCTTTTTACAGGACTTAGCTGTCAACACCAGCATCTTTCAGCTGTATGTTGATCTCTTGGCAAGATTACGCTCAGTAGTTTGCCATTGCTTTCTGAGCGGCCGGCTCACATACCCCGTAAGTTACCGATGCGATTCGAAACACTGCTGATTTGAACCGTCATCACGTTACCTGACGAGAGTATACGAGATTACGGAAAAAAGTCATAACCTCTAAGCCACGAAGCCGGCTGATAAAAGTTACTGGAACAAATGTGAAGACCATATGTTGAGAGAGAAAGATGACTGTCTGTGACAAAACGTCAGTGGCCCATGTCCTCAGGCCTTCTTTGGGTTTGGGTAAACAGGGGGAAACAGCTTTCGGGAACCCTCAGTTCTCTTATTCGCTCAATCACTATGGAAGATAGTTCTCTCGGATACTTTAACAACACGATCTTGGTAATAGAATAATTAGATATATGTCTTTTCTTTCGGGGAAACCCGCTAGGGCGTCTTGCACCAAATACACACGGGTTCAACTTCGGGGGGAGAATTCATGTCCGTTTCTAGACCCTACCGTTACCCACTGCATAATGTCAAGATGTCAAGTTGAAGATTGGGACATTTTAAGTGCAGCATACTGCTGGTGTATGAAAGGGTCCTTCCTTTTTGAAAGTAGGAACAGAGCTGAAGGTCTCGACAGGGCTATACGCAGAAAGTATGTTGAAGACGAGGCCATGTCAAGTTTTAGGCCATGCCAGGTCTAAGGGTATGATCTCTACCAGATAGAGCCACAGCTAGCCCGAAAGAATGACCATCAGTCTTTCCAACACCTCGCCAGTCATCTCGATACGCTAAGATCGAGTCAGTTTGTATTCTGGACTGAACCCCACATAAATATCAGACCCACCCATCCTTGTCTGAGACAAGTGAAGGATACCTACCCAATTCCCGCTCAGGAACTATTTCCTTTGTAAGAACTTTCACTTAGCATTGTGACCAGGGATCACAGGACATTTTCCCACGAACATTAGTCTGGTTCCACGGAGAACCTGTTGTTAGCCAAACGTACCGGGAGGGAAAGCAAGGAGGACTTATGATTTGGTGAGCGATATGTGGACAGAACGGACCTTGACTACAGCTTGGTCTATGATGTAAAGCCATGATGCTCTGTGTCTGAACTGAATTCTGTGTCCCGGTTTTGTCTGTGTAGAACTATCTGTTTTAACTGCCTTAATGTTTTCCTGTGCTGTTCTTGATTAGGTTAATAAAATCACTTTTCAGTTTATTCTGACGATCAGCCATGTTATCTATGGTCAGCCAGAAAGATACACCTCAGGGAATAGGTCCCGAGGTCGTAAAGAGAGAGTGACAGTGAGTCCAGGGAACGGAGGAGGGTTGGCAAGCAAAGACCTATCCCAGCCAGGGCGAATAGAATAATATTGAAACATTGTGACAGGAGATTTGATACCCTCCACGTAGCTTGTTACAATTTCTGGGAGCACGTCGCGGGATATTTGAAATCCTGGTGGAGTTTCGGCTGATATACTGATTGGGGACAGATATTCTTGTCTACTATCAATAGGTTCTGCCTACCGTGCTTGGCTATTGTCTATACTCTTCCTGACACGGACTGACCGACATATGACGTGTTGTGGTCGTGTAATTTAACTTGCTGTGTACTTGAGAGTGAAATTTAATATACAATTACCTCTTCCCTTACCCTCTGAGTTTAAGATGGCATCAGCACAATTTAATGTTGCTGAAGTACAGGCTACAGGGCGTGCGATGGGTTATGATGGGGCGGGGTTACAGAAATATGTTCAGGAAGTGGAAAGAGACTTCAGACGGGCTGTGCGCGAAGCCAAGAAAATGGAGGCTGAGGCTGAGGCTAGAAGATGGAGGCCGAGCAGGCAGTCAGAGACCATGAGTTCCGTATGAGGGAGTTGGAGCTGAAAGCTCAAACTGCCAAGGAAAGCGAGGGTGCAGTTGGAGGCGCAATTCTCCCTGACTCCATAACTTCTAGTGGCGGTCCATACCAGGCAATGAAGTTCCCATTGCTCCCGTTCGATGAACACAAAGATAAGATCGACCAGTATCTTCACAGATTTCAGTCGATGGCTTTGGCTATGGGATTGGAACGTGGGAAATGGAACTTGAAACTCTCACAGGGCTTGAGGGGGACAGCGTACGAGGTCTACTCAAGGTTGCCACCTGGTATGGAGAATGACTATGAGGCCCTGGAAAAAGCATTATTGAAAAGGTTCCAGATGACAGCCCATACATATCGACAGCAGTTCAGAAAGTCCAAGAGAGAGCCAGGAGAGATGTTCTCAGCCTACAGCGTTAGACTTAAGTCTTACCTTTTGAAGTGGATGCCATTAGCTGGTTTTGCTAACGACTATGAAAGTTTAGAAGAATTAGTGGTCGTGGACCAAATGAAGAGGATGATGCCTAAGCCATTGCAAACCTTCTTGCTTGAAAATGGGGCAGAAAGGTTAGACGTAGTAAACACATTAGCGGAAAGGTATGTGCTAGCTCATGGGGATAATGGGGAATTGTCACAACCCAATCCCCGACCACCAGACACATGGTCTGTAAAGAAGAATACCCTAAAACAGCTCACACCAAGAAGGAGGGTCCTTTCGATAAAGTTCCAATTAAGAAACCCTCTGGTAAGAGTCCACCTGGATCTCCTAAAAGAAAGTGGAGTGAAAAGTGGTGCGCCTACTGCAAATCTCCCACACACAATACGGCCGATTGCAGGCGCAAACAGAAAGACTCTCACTATGCTGCCTGTCTTGTAGAAACCGGGGAAGGGTCTAACAAGGAGGTAGAAGGGAGGGGTCTTGAGAACGAAGATTCAGAGAAACCACCAGTAGTAGAGACGATACTTGTGAACGGACAACCAGTCGAGTGTCTCTATGACACCGGTCTGCAGTTTGAGGCCGTAATTTCCTCACACTTAGTGAGCCCAGAGCAGCTAACTGGGGAGTCTATTGAGATTCAAACGGCGACCAAGAGTGCAGTAGCGATGTCTCTTCCGATTGCGAAGGTAGACATCAAATCGAAATATGTTACCGGCACTATCCAGGCAGCCGCTCTGCTAGATCCGATCTTCCCAATGATCTTGGGTTTTCGCTACGTCTTTCTAGGGATCCCAACAGAACCCATGTATCTAGGGGCAATGCAAACCAGATCTCAATCGGGAGATGAGCAGACGCCGGCCTTGATCGTGAATACCTTGCCTGGGGAGTTACGAGCTGCTCAAAGCCAGGATGCTACTTTGCAACCTTGCTTTAACCAGTTGCCAAAAAGTTCTGACCCACCAAGACGGGGTCAATATCATATGAAGAATCGGTTACTGTACCGGAGAGCCGGAGTGGAGGAACGCCAGCATGGACAGCTGGTAGTTCCTAAGGCCTATCGGGAACAGCTTCTTCATATGGGACACACCATTTCATTCAGTAGACATATGGGTGTCGGGGCAACACTCCAGCGCATTTCCTGCCATTACTACTGGCCAGGGATGACTGGAGACGTGCGTCGGTACGTCAAGTCATGCCCAGAGTGCCAGCGTGTGGCACCAAAACACTGGACGTCTCCAGTAATCCTGGGCGACATGCCCATTATGAACTCTCCTTTCGAGAGAGTTGCCATCGATCTTGTTGGTCCTCTTCCTCGGACTAGGAATAGGAATATGTATATTCTTACGATGGTGGATTGCTGTTCCATGTGGGGTGAGGCGATACCGTTGGCCACAATCGACTCTAAGCGAGTGGCTGATGCACTGATGGAGACCTTTACTCGGTTGGGATTTCCAAACCAGATCCTAACGGACAATGGGTCTCAGTTCTGTGGTAAGCTGATGGAGGGAGTCTTTCGTATCTTCCAGACTAACCACATTCACACAAGCCCATACCACCCTCAGTCGAATGGGCAAGTAGAGAGGTTTAATGGTACCTTGATGACCATGCTTCGGAAGCTGGCTCAAGAGAAACCAGACAGATGGGATGAGTATATCCCAGCCGCCTTGTTCGCCTATCGGGAGGTTCCCCATGGGTCGACCGGGTTGCCACCAGCCACTCTACTATTCGGGAGGCCAATCAAGGATCCCTTAGAAGCCCTATTGAGGTGTTGGACAGAGGAGGAAACTTCCGAAGAAATGGTATCCTCCTACAAATACGTCGAAGAGTTAAAGAAGAAACTCCAGACGGGTTGGGCTTTGGCAGCTCAGAATCTGAGGGCGGCCAGAAAGAGACACGCGGCCTACTACAATAGAAGGACGAAAGATAGGTCTCTTAAAGTGGGGGATCGGGTTCTGTTGTTACTTCCAGTAGGTTCCAATAAACTCGAGATTGGTTGGCAGGGACCTTTCCCGGTGGAAAGGGTTGTGTCCCGCACCAACTATGCCATCCGGATTAGGGGGAAATCCAAAATCTTCCACATTAACCTCCTCAAAAAGTATGAAGAACGATCTGATGGTACTTCTCTCCCACTCATGACTATGGCGGTCGCGATGGAAACTGAATCGGGCGAAGACGCGGATAGGGAGTATCCTTTACACCCTGGGGAAACCTATAGGGATGTACATATAAATCCTGATCTGTCGGCTGAAGAAACAGACCTGGTCATCCGTTTGTTGGAGTCCCATCAGCAGATTCTTACCGATCGGCCAGGGCGGACAGGGTTGGTCGAGTTTGATATGACTCTGACTACCCAAGACCCCGTTCGCCAAAAAATATATCCAGTGCCCTTTTCGAAAGAGAAGGCCCTGGAAGCCGAAATCCAGAAACTTCTGGACGATGACATCATCACTCCTTCGACTTCTCCTTATAATGCCGGGGTTGTCTTGTTGAGGAAGCCCAGTGGGGAGCACCGCCTATGTATTGATTACAGGCATTTAAACAGTTATACGACATTCCATGTTGAACCGTTACCGAACACAAATCAATTGTTTGCCAGACTAAATAAGGCAAAGTACTTTTCAAAGATTGATCTAAGCCGGGGATATTATCAGATCCCTGTGAAGCCCGAGGTTCGCCCCTTGCTCGCCTTCAGTACTCCGAGCGGGCATTACGAATTCAAGGTGATGCCATTTGGGCTGAGCAATGCGCCCAGTGTGTTCACCTTCATGATGAGAATGTTATTAGAGCCTTTAAAGGATCCCTCTGTCGTCTCGTTTATGGATGATATTCTCATCGCGTCTGACAATCTGAAAGATCACCTGAAGTCCTTGGGACAGATTTTCACAAGGTTAAAAGAGGAAGGGTTAACCGCCCGTCCAGCCAAATGCATGATTGGCTATCAATCCTTGGAATTTCTGGGACATACTATTACCCCAGGAGGGCTGGTACCGGAAGAAAAGAATATTGAGAAGGTCAGACTCGCACCCCGTCCTAAGTCCAAAAAGGATGTTAGGTCTTTCTTGTCTCTGTGTGGGTTTTACCAGAAATTTATTCCGAAGTTCAACGAAATTGGGGCGCCGTTAACAGAAACCCTGAAGAAAGGATCGCCAGATCCTATAGTCTGGACCCCGAGCTGTGAAGAAGCTTATGGAAAGCTGAAACAGGCTATGGTGGATAGGCCAGTCCTGCAACTCTCAAATTTGGAGACAACGTTTGTTCTAAGAACCGACGCGAGTAATATAGGGATTGGGGCAACTCTGTTGCAGGAAGGGCGAGATGATCCTTCGGTGCTATGTCCGGTGGCGTATGCCAGTAGAAAACTGTTACCCGCGGAACGGAATTACTCCACCGTCGAACGGGAATGTCTAGCTCTAGTGTGGGCGGTACA
This sequence comes from Cepaea nemoralis, assembly GCA_014155875.1. NCBI lineage: Eukaryota > Metazoa > Mollusca > Gastropoda > Stylommatophora > Helicidae > Cepaea > Cepaea nemoralis. The sequence goes on from JACEFZ010022404.1 coordinate 255,807, forward strand.
GAAATTTCAACCTTATCTGTATGGAGTACCGTTCAAGGTACAATCCGACCATCAACCTCTGACGTTTTTGGCAACTTCTAAGAAACTGAACGCGAGGTTAATGAGATGGTCATTGCTCCTACAACCGTATCAGTTCACGGTCGAATACATCCCCGGAAGGGAGAATGTGGGAGCGGATTTTCTATCACGGCATCCTATGGTTGAATGTGAGGGTGGGGCCATTCGAACAGAACCTCTGGCAGTAGAAAGTTCGTAGGGTTCGACTTTCTTAAGATGGGGCCTATGTGACAAAACGTCAGTGGCCCATGTACTCAGGCCTTCTTTGGGTTTGGGTAAACAGGGGGAAACAGCTTTCGGGAACCCTCAGTTCTCTTATTCGCTCAATCACTATGGAAGATAGTTCTCTCGGATACTTTAACAACACGATCTTGGTAATAGAATAATTAGATATATGTCTTTTCTTTCGGGGAAACCCGCTAGGGCGTCTTGCACCAAATACACACGGGTTCAACTTCGGGGGGAGAATTCATGTCCGTTTCTACACCCACCGACACCCACTGCATAATGTCAAAATGTCATTCGAACAGAACCTCTGGCAGTAGAAAGTTCGTAGGGTTCGACTTTCTTAAGATGGGGCCTATGTGACAAAACGTCAGTGGCCCATGTACTCAGGCCTTCTTTGGGTTTGGGTAAACAGGGGTAAACAGCTTTCGGGAACCCTCAGTTCTCTTATTCGCTCAATCACTATGGAAGATAGTTCTCTCGGATACTTTTACAACACGATCTTGGTAATAGAATAATTAGATATATGTCTTTTCTTTCGGGGAAACCCGCTAGGGCGTCTTGCACCAAATACACACGAGTTCAACTTCAGGGGGAGAATTCATGTCCGTTTCTACACCCACCGATACCCACTGCATAATGTCAAAACAAAATGTCAAGTTGAAGATTGAGACATTTTAAGTGCAGCAGACTGCTGGTGTAAGAAAGGGTCCTTCCTTTTTGAAAGTAGGAACAGAGCTGAAGGTCTCGACAGGGCTATACGCAGAAAGTATGTTGAAGACGAGGCCATGTCAAGTTTTAGGCCATGCCAGGTCTAAGGGTATGATCTCTACCAGATAGAGCCACAGCTAGCCCGAAAGAATGACCATCAGTCTTTCCAACACCTCGCCAATCATCTCGATAAGCTAAGATCGAGTCAGTTTGTATTCTGGACTGAACCCCACCTAAATATCAGACCCACCCATCCTTGTCTGAGACAGTGAAGGATACCTACCCAATTCCCGCTCAGGAACTATTTCCTTGTGTAAGAACTTTCACTTAGCATTGTGACCAGGGATCACAGGACATTTTCTCACGAACATTAGTCTGGTTCCACGGAGAACTGTTGTTAGCCAAACGTACCGGGATGGAAAGCAAGGAGGACTTATTATTTGGTGAGCGATATGTGGACAGAACGGACCTTGACTACAGCTTGGTCTATGATGTAAACCATGATGCTATGTGTCTGAACTGAATTCTGTGTCCCGGTTTTGTCTGTGTAGAACTATCTGTTTTAACTGCCTTAATGTTTTCCTGTGCTGTTCTTGATTAGGTTAATAAAATTACTTTCAGGTTGTTCTGACGATCGCCATGTTATTTATGCGTCAGCCAGAAATACACCTTAGAGATTAGGTCCCGAGGTCGAAAGAGAGAGTGACAGTGAGTCCATGGAACGGAGGAGGGTTGGCAAGCAAAGACATATACCAGCCAGGGCAATAGAATAATATTGAAACATTGTGACATGAGATTTGATACCCTCCACGTAGCTTGTTACACTATCGGAGAAAGGATGGATTGAAGTTTATGCAATAGAGAGCAGTCATCAACCTACTGGAATAGTCCAACACAGATTAAGGTCTGGGCAGATCGCAGACATTAATCCACATGCACACCTACTGGAATATTTTGCTCAGACAATACAGAAGAATTGCAGGCCCTAAACATTACAGCATCAGTGCAAGCAATACAATTCGTCCATGGCAACAGTTTGTATTCCACAGTGATTAGTTTTCAGTTCCGCAAGCCCTCAACGGTGGCAAACAAATGGCACTGGAAAAAGAAAAAAAAACAACAACAACAACAAAACTAAACGTATTGAGTACCAACAGAAGAGTAATATTGCGGTGGGAACTGACATATTGTGGCATACTAAGAAACGTGAAAAAAAAAAAAAAAAAAACACGTTGTCAAACTAGGGGACAACACACGAATATACGAATCAATCTATAAACTTCAATGAAACAAAACGTCTTAAATGTCGAGAGGATCGACTTCATGACCCCGGGTTATATCCCATATGGCTCGGTTTCTTGCCACAGGGCGACCTGCAGCAAGCATCACACAAAACACGAACTCCGTAGCTCCAGGGACGACACCCATGCATCTCCAACAAAAATGCACTCGTGAACCGAAAGACGTGGCTCGGAATCGAACCCACAACCTTCGGAGCGCGAGGTAGACGGCTTGACCACTGCGCCACGGAGACTCCCGAAACTTTAATGAAAAGAGGACTAACATCTTGGCTGTTAAGAAGGAAGTCCACTTCAAAGACATTCACAACTATATTCTTCTTGCAAAACAGGTAATCTTGTTCCGTCTCTGAACAGTAAACAGCAGAGTAGATAATTTTTCACGAAGACCCAAAGCAGTTATGTCAACCATGTGTATGTGTGTGAACAAACTACACAGACAGCTGAACAGATCCTTAAAAATGGGCACATGATGACTAAATTGCGGTATCATCTCTGACCACTCCATACTCACATTAACGCACAACTATTTGGAAGCTGTAACAGAAAGTATGGGGTTGGTTGCCTTGCTGCTACAGTTTATTTTCAGGAAAATATCTGGCAATGACAATGAGAGATGTTCTACAACCCCCCGATATCCTGAGCTTTGTATCCAAACAATCTCCTCTCACGATTAACATCTACATATATTTAAAGTTTAACACCAAGATCACAGTATACAAAACACTGATCAGACCAGTTGTGCTGTATAGCTCTGAAACCTGGAGTACAACGAAAGGAGACGAAGCCTTGCTACAAACCTTTGAGAACAACGTTTTAAGACGCATCTTTGGACCCATTAGGGATACACAAAGTGGAGAGTGGAAGAAGAAGAAGTAACAAAGACATTTATGATCTGTTTAAGTCCCCGCTAATCACTGGTTCATGAAGGCTAATAGACTACAATGGCTGGGGCATATAGAAAGAATGGAAGATAATAGGGAAACAAAACTCGCTTACACTCAGGAAATAAATGACCGTAGACCCCGAGGTAGACCAAGAAGAAGGTGGAGAGATAATATATATACAGACCTACAAGCACTCGGAATCAACGACTGGCAAGAGAAGGTCAACCAGAGAGACGAATGGAGACGGATTGTATCTGCAGCAAAGAACCTCAATGGCTCGGAACGCTGAAGAAGAAGAAGAAGAAGAAGAAGAAGAAGAAGAAGAAGAAGAAGAAGAAGAAGAAGAAGAAGAAGAAGAAGAAGAAGAAGAAGAAGGAAGAAGAAGAAGAAGAAGAAGAAGACGAAGAAGAAGAAGAAGAAGAAGAAGAAGAAGAAGAAGAAGAAGAAGAAGAAGAAGAAGAAGAAGAAGAAGAAGAAGAAGAAGAAGAAGAAGAAGAAGAAGAAGAAAAAGAAGAAGAAGAAAAAGAAGAAGAAGAAGAAGAAGAAGCAGAAGCAGAAGCAGAAGAAGCAGAAGAAGAAGAAGAAGAAGAAGCAGAAGAAGAAGAAGAAGAAGAAGAAGAAGAAGAAGAAGAAGAAGAAGAAGAAGAAGAAGAAGAAGAAGAAGAAGAAGAAGAAGAAGGATACAAGGAACAGCACACTGGTAGAACTAATGACATAGATATAATATCTCAGGCAACATTTACAAGACGAGGACACCAAGAGAAGAATAACACGAATAGATACATATATGCCACACGCATCCAGTTCAGCTTTCAGTTCAGACTGACTGGAGTAAAGGTATCATCATATGGCTAGCCCGTCAAGGTCCGTGTGACTGGAGTCAGCAGTATTATCACATGATTTCCACTGGCGTCTTTGTCAGGATTACAGACTGAATCTCAGACGGTATGCTGCAGCAAGGCGAGACAGTCGATGATAATGTGTTGACAGGTGCCCACCAGTTTTCGAGGAATCGTCAGCAATAGGAGTCTCTTTCTGAAACACTAAACTCTGTATCCGAATCTTTGGTTCATTCTGCATCATGTTTGAAAAATTAATAGTCTAGTGTTCGGTCTACTGCAGATATGAATATATAAGTGTCCACCCAACTATAAGCGCTTAATAACCTGCCCGATAGTGTTAGTTTGTTTTTAATGTCACCATTGAAAAGGATCACATCACAGTTGGTAGAGTGTCCTTACCGTCTGGTTCTTGATAACTAATGGCAAAAGATTTCTGGCGAGGTACTGCAGATTTGCTAAGACTGCCATGTTTGGTGGATCTTTGACGTTGATTACTCTTAAACGGTCGGATCTAGAATTTCATCTCCACTAGCTGAACAATTCCATAAATGATAATCCAGGACTTGTCTAGCTTTGGTGGAGTGATCCACCATCTTTGGAAACTCTTAAATGTCTTCACCCGTCAACAACCACAAGGGAGACTCTGAAAAAAAAAATGACAACCCGGTGAAAGTGTCCCATTTGCACATGACAAGGGACACATTGGAAGGCTTGACTGGACGACCTGAACAGCCTAGAACATCATCGACTAGGAGGCCCAAGGGAACAGCACCTTCTTGAAAGAACCTGGTCTCAGCTTGTATAGGCTCGGTTGTCGAGACAGACTTTTGACATCTGGAACACTTTTATACAAGAACTCATCCTTTTTCATTCACTTCACTCACCCTTGTCTTGTGTCCATACAGACATTTTTTTAGGTCTTATTACGGTTGGGATTCTAGACCATCCGTCCGTCATCTTTGTAGTCCTAGAACATTAATCTGTTGGTGTTGTGCTGAAGAGGTGACCTTCCCCATAGAAGAACCCCTTTCAATATGATCACAAGATTCTCCCTCTCTTTGGGTGATCATCACCATGAGAAAGTGTGTTGATCGATATATGTTTCATTTCCCCATGCAGAAGGTGGTGGGTTATTTCAGATCCCGTGCATTAACCCCTCACTTCAGAGGTTAATAAAAATTGAACGGCTCTTTGGCTCCTACATGAACTTGTTAGAATAATTATACAGTAGTCCGGATCCCTTTCATTAGCCCTTTCTTTAAGAAGTTAATGTAGAATGAAAGGTTCCTCTGCTCAGAATGGAGCGGTATCAGGTAAACAAAATAAGGCACCAGATAATGATGCAGTCTAGATAGCCTGTGCTCCTTCGGGAGCAATATTATAATATTATTTCCAATCAGGCGATGGTAAGAATAAAGGCAAGAAGTTCCGAACTCAGTTGTGAGCTACGGTATTATTAGGTGATATAATATCACTTGTTATAAGTGTAGGGATGAAATCGTGCTCCGTCTGGAACCTACAAAGTTTAATAAGTCTAGTGCAAGATCCTACAGAGTTATGGTATAGAAAGCACACATGCTTCCCAAGGAACTTCCATCATTATGTTGTATAACTTAACGCACTTGACAACAATGGCATCTTGCAAGTGCATATTCTCCGCAGGGACCGTCATCTAGATAATCATTGTAAGTGGTTACCTATCAAGTGTATATTCTTATTAAAGCGGAGTTTACTACGGCTGTAACTAAGATCTAATAGAGTAGCTTGGGTGAGATTGCAGAAGTTGGTTAAATAAACCATCTTATAATCAGCGCCAACATTCCAAAACAAACGTCTCGTTTACCCCTATTAATGCAGGGTTGACCTACTCACGTCAAGTTCTGCGCAAGCTTCGGCCTTTGTTGTTAAATCTAATAGTCAGCTTAACACGGTGTGTAAGAAAATATAACCAAAACCTATCTTTACGAAAACCACATCCTGATCCATGAATCTTTCGACTGCAAATGTTCTTTGAAACACAAGATACAGGACGCATGGACGTGTGAGAGCCACCGGGTCGAGACATAAATTGCCTACTAAATCGTCAGGGCTTCATTATCATAACCTGATTTCGAACTCGAAACTAGCACTCCAGTACTCTTTTTGCGCTGCGTGCGAAATTAGAGTTCACTTATACTCGAAGTTCTATTGAGATCTGTTTAATAGTTATTCCCTTGTTTATAAGAAAAGCAGGGAATTTTGGTTTCTAGAAAGAACTAAACGCGAATCTCCTGAAGGATTTCCCCTTCTATTAATACCAAAAGTTTAGACGGTACAGGAACTTGGTCAACGAGGAGAGAACCCCTGGTGTTTTCGTGACAGAGGAGTTCACGTACTCCATATAAAAAGCAAAATGCATCATAGTAACATGTTTCCTTGTGTACACATTATTAACAAGCAGTTGAAGAAACAGGAAAGAAATGAAAAATAAGGTAAGAAATATATTTCTTCTACTTTCCTGTCCATTTCCGTTTTGATTCCACATTAGTTACCCCATGCCTCTGTAAATTCTCTGTCTTTACTAATATTACACACACACCCACTCCCATACGAATCTGGATACGCCTGTGTCAGCACCGTAGTTGACGGCATTACTGTAAAACAAATGTTAGCGTGAATTCACTAGTTTTGCGCCAAAACATCAAAGAAATGTGGCCGCTTTCGATGATTTAAGTTGCCTTAAGACACATAAAAGACATATTCTTTGGGTGGAGGTAAATAAATATAAGACGGCAGGAAAAATTTCATAACGATGCAACAGACAGTGCAAAATAATGATCGTAAATGAAAGCATTTATTTCTAAATGGACTATATATTCTTGATTATGGATGTAGTTAAGAATGTGGATAGTCTCAGTTTAGTCTGTTCCTACCGTTGCCCTTAGTTTTTATTTTATATCATAACCATAACAATGTAGTGCTTTAAACTAGTGCACTTCAATTAGGTATCCTAGTCTAGTGAACCATCAGACTAGATAATACATTGTAAAACTGCACCAGTCTGCACATACATGTATGTATGTGACTTTTACGTGCAGATGCACCTGAATACATATCCGTAAACAGATGCCAGTGCTAAACAAGTAAACGTAAACGATTACCAAAGCAAGCAACACTACACTATTATATGTTCTCTGTAAGTATGTGTATGTTTGTGTGTGTATGTGTGTGTGAGAGAGAGAGAGAGAGAGAGAGAGGAGAGAGAGAGAGAGCGAGAGAGAGAGAGAGAGAGAGAGAGAGAGAGAGAGAGAGAGAGAGGAGAGAGAGAGAGAGAGAGAGAGAGAGAGAGAATTTAAGTGGAGAGAACGAGAGGGAGAGAATAAAGGCAGAGATAAAGGAGAGCGAGAGAGTCTATGTGATCCTGCATTTGGCGTGGTATGCGCATGCATGATTCCATGATCCGTCTTCTTTATTCATAAACACATTTTTACTGGCAGGTGAGAAGGCAAATTTAAACAGACAGATACAGTTTCCATCGACATGTGACACAAGCATTTATGTAGACTTTGAAGTCTAGATCAACTAATGTATTTATAATGCACTAACAATATGTTTTAAAGTTATTTCAAGTTAACACATTGAACAATTGATACATACCAAATAGGATTTATTGTAGCAGCAGAGAGCAAGGCATTCAGCTAGGAGTGAGATATAGTCACGGTGTAGCAACAATAGAGAGTTGCCAATTATGAAGTTATTCCTCGTGTATGCATAATTTTATCTATATATATATATATATTATCTATATATATATATATATATATATTATATATATATTATATATATATAATATATATATATATATATATATATATATATTATATATATCATTACTATATATGTGAGGCAACCAGGACTGCAAGAGCTGTGAAGAAAAGGCAGGACAGAAAAACCCACTGCAGGAATCTCCGTCCAGAGACGTTCAAGCATTCTTTGTCCACATTGTCAAAGAACATTTCGAGCCAAAATAGGCTTATCAGCATCTTAGAACCACGGCTCCACCACACCTTCAACCCCACTTGATGAAATGAATGGTCATCATCATTCTTGATGGACAAACAACAGAAACATGCATAATTTACTGTGGGTAGATAAGATGTGATCTGTCTCTAAACATGAGTCAGTGTGGAAGAGAGGAATTGTATAAGTAACACTGCGTATGTGAGAATTTGTCACAAGGGGAGATAACGTTATGATATTTCAAAGAGATGATGATGATGCTTGCATATCCTTTACAGGACATCGTTGTTAACATCAGCATCTTTCAGCTGATTGTTGATTTCTTGGCAAGATTACGCTCAGTAGTTTATTTCAAAGAGAGCAAACAAAATAATTAATTTAAGACATGAGGAAAAGACACACATTATTGTTGAAAAACATTATCTATTCATTTGACAACCCTCCTAGTGTTTGACTTGCTTTGGTAAGATTTCATACAATACTATGACGAGTGTGTCACTTCTGTCTGATATGTATTTACTCAACGTTTATTTTACACTCTTCTTTTTCTTCTTCTACTTCTTCTTTTGGTGCCATGTCTGGGGCAGACACCGAGGATCACGATGTTTCATTATCTGTGTCATTTCTGATTGTGATGAATTTGGTGCTGGTAATTATATTATCGATAAGACTGCAGTACTGATATCTGGTGATCGAGTGAGAGATGGCAGAAACATGACCGCCCACGCTTACCGGCATGGCACATGATGGATTGAATTATATTATTTATTGTTTCTAGCATTTAATTATGTGTATCTTCTATTGTAGGGTGTCCATATATCTTTGTTTTCAATGTCCCAAGTATATGTTCATTTATTCGATTTGTATCTTCATTTTCGTGATAATATATTTGTATATATTTACTTCATATGCATTGATTAATTTGCATGTTATCATTATTCATAAATCATCTGTTCGACTATTTTACATTGGTTCCTAATCATTTCTTTTATTTTCATTAGTATAAGCTGTTAGCTGACGTTTTGTATTTTCGCTGCCACTTAAATAAGGCGTTCTTTGTGTTTGTTATGTTGCAAGATCATTAGCATTACATGTTACTGTAAGATAGTGTTAGGGAACATGCCGTATTGATACCATGACGAGTTTGTCACGTCTGTCTAATATGTATTTACTCGTCGTCTATTTTACATTCTTGGTTTTCTTCTTCTCCTTCTTTTTCTGGTGCCATGTATGAGGCAAATATCTGGGATCACAATTTCTGGATTATCTGTGTCATTTCTGAGTGTAATGAACTTGGTACTTCAAGTTATATTATGTATTGCCAAGTTCTTCCAGCTTTGCATGTAGATCTGTCTCCGTCTTAATCTGATTTTCCTGTTCAGTCTTTTCTCACAGAACGTTAATTTCTAAAGTCTACAACTTTACTTGATCTTTTCTTTTTCCCTTTCTTCTTATCTTTCTCTATTTATCTCAGTAAATGAAGTGTCGATTTGGATGCAAAGATATGTTATGCTTTCTTTCTATTGCTTTGTGTAAGTTAGTATTCATTTCTCTAATGATGTTCTCGATACTAATACTCCGTCTTTTATGTATATTCCCCGTGCTCTGTATCCATTATCTACACCGGGCAGTTGGTCTAAAAATGTCTTCAACGCGATACATTGTGGCAGATGGTAGCAGGACATTCTTGTGAGGTGACCAAAACAATTAATCTGTTGATCTTTGATGAACTGTATGACCAGTTAGTCTTTCTCTTATTTCCACATTACTATTCCTATCTCCCACAGTTACCCCTGCAGGTCTTCTAAGTCATTTAATGTCTCTTGTTATGATTTTGCGCTCATTACTTAGAGTAAGAGTTCATGTTTGACATTTGGAACATAATGTCGGCTAAAGAATAGTTCTTATGTGATTTACTTTCGTACGCATATATATATAATTCTGTGCGACAGAAGCAACACTAGATGTCCCATTATGTGATTTATTTTTCACAACGTATATTGATTTCTGTATCCATTTTTTCAATCTGAAGTGAAAATTGACCACTGATATATAAATTCGCTGGTGCCATTACAGCCTCCAGCTGACCAACAACCAGAGCCTGTAGTTGTTATTCGCTACATATTTACGAGACATCAGCTGTATCCATTTCATTTGAAACCCAGAATTGCTACACCTAGAACGTTTTAGCCCAGCGACATTTCGTCAAGCACATATGATGTCACTGTACCAACGACCAACACAACCTGATATTTATTAGCAATTCAGCACAATGTTACACTGGATCTCGGTACAAGAAAGAGCCTCTCCTAGAAAGTTTGGTTATTTTTTAACTAGTAACGTAATAGTGGATACGTGACTATATGACTATACACATTGACTTGTATAATTCTTTACATTCACGGATATCATTTAGTTGCATATCTTTTATAATACTTTTACATGTGTTTTACTGTTAGAGTGGAGGTCTTCAATGCTCTTCTTTACTGATCTGTATACATATGTTTATGTATTGGCAGATATATTACAGTTTTTCTGTACTTTAGGGTGTGTATTATAATAAGTGACGCCGGTTGTAATTATTCTGTGGTTTTAAAATTTATGATAACGCATTGTTGAAATGTCTAATACGTATGAACACTGTCTCAGTAAAGATAGAATACGAGCGGGCATTTAAATATCTACCATTTATTAGGGAAGCTGCCAGAAATTCCAATCTATAACTTATATATGTAAACAAACTGTTAACATGTTCGGCGTTAGCGAAAGTCGATTAAATAGTAACATCTCAGATAATGACAGAGGTTTTAAAGTTATAAGAAGAGATCCGTATGTGAAACAAGTAACGGGTATATATCTAATTCGCTTAACGTCCACCGAAGGCTAGATTTTGAAACCTGTGAGATTGAGTGTGTATGGTTTGATGTAAAACTTCAGAATCGCATACCCGTAGTAGTTGGCTATCATTATCGAAACCCCTGGTATGAAATATTCACTACTATGATGTATGTAGTCTCAAGTAATGCGAGATAAATCATACTGCTATGAGACTTAAAGAAAACATCGAAATAAAAAATAATTGAGTCATTTAACTTCCAACAGTTAGTCAAACTAGAATAACAAAGTCATATGCAACATTTATAGATCACATTTATACTACATGTGCTGACAACATCACAAAATGTACCGTACCTATTAATGCAATGAGCGATCACTACCCAGTATGTTGCACGTGGTCAAATTTTTTTTACCAAAACTGCAAAACACAAACGCATTAGAATGAAATAGAGAAATTATAAAAATTTCAATCACGGTGTCTTTTTTTTTTCGAGACTTGCTCAACTCATCTCTGGACTATGTTTACCAACATCCTGACCGAGATGATGCTCTGGACGACTGGCTGAAGACCTTTCTAAGGTATTTGATAAGCATGTTCGTTTTAATGATGTTCACGGTAAACATTACTCTAAGCACCCGGAGATCACCCAGGGAGGTCGTACATAAAAAATAGAGACCTAACAACATCACCGTAGCTGAGAAAACAAAGTCAATACTTGTATTCGAAAAAGGAAAAGAAAAACTATTTTAAGAACTTAATAATCGATTAAAAACCACTACTTAAAGATATATGGAAAGCAATTAATACCGTGACAAACAAACACAAGTGCCTCGCAACAGACCATCAGATTAAGTTACATAGGGAGTCTTCGTGGCGAAGTGGTCAAGCCGTTTGACTCGGGCTCCGAAGGTTGTGGGTATCAGCGCCAACATATCCAAAACAACGTCTCGCTTACCCCTCATGAGGGTTTGACCTAATCACGTCAAGTAGCGCCAAGCTTCCGGTCTTGTTGTTAAATCTAATAGTCAGCTTAACACGGTGTGTAAGAAAAATTAACCAAAAACCTTATATTACGAAAACACATCCTGACCATGATCTTTCGACTGCAAATGTTCTTTGGAAAACAAGATACAGGACGCATGGACTGTGAGAGCCACCGGGTCGAGACATAAATGCCTACTAAATCGCGGGGCTCCATGTCATAAACATGATTTCGAACTCGAAACATTAGCACTCCAGTACGCTTTTGCGCTGCATCGTGCGAAAATTAGAGTTCAACTCATTACCGAAGTTCTATTGAGATCTGTTTAATAGTTATTCCATTGTTATAAGAAAAGGCAGGGAATTTTGGTTTTCTTTTCCCCCAGAAAGAAATAAAACGCGAATCTCCGAAAGGATTCCCCTTTATTAATACCAAAAGTTTAGGACGGTACCGGAACTTGGGCCAACGAGGAGAGAACCCTGGTGTTTCGTGACAGAGGAAGTTCAGTACTCCATATAAAAAGCAAAATGCATCATAGAAACATGTTTCCTTGTGTACAACATATTAACAAGCAGTTGAAGAAACGGAAAGAAATGAAAAATAAGGTAAGAAATATATTTCTTCTACTTTCATGTCCTTTCCGTTCTGATTCCACATTAGTTACCCATGCCCTCTGTAAATTCTCTGTCTTTACTCATATTACAAACACACACACTCCCATACGAATATGGATACGCCTGTATGTGTCAGCACCGTTAGTGACGGCAACTGTAAACAAATGTTAGGTGAATTCACTAGTTTTGCGCCCCCCCCCCCCCAAAACATCAAAGAATGTGGCACGCTGTTCGATGATTAAGTTGCCTGAACGACACATAAAAGACATATTCTTTGGGTGGAGGTAAATAAATAATGACGCAGACAAATTTCATAACGATGCAACAGACAGTGCAAAATAATGATCGTAAATGAAAAGCATTTATTCTAAATGGACTATATATTCTTGATTATGGATGTAGTTAAGAATTGGATAGTCTCAGTTTAGTCTGTTCTACCGTTGCCCTTAGTTTTATTTTTATACTCATAACCATAACAATGTAGTGCTTTAAACTAGTGCACTTCAATTAGGTATCCTAGTCTAGTGAACCATCAGACTAGATAATACATTGTAAAACTGCACCAGTCTGCACATACATGTATGTATGTGACTTTTACGTGCAGATGCACCTGAATACATATCCGTAAACAGATGCCAAGTGCTAAACAAGTTAAACGTAAACGATTACCAAAGCAAGCAACACTACACTATTATATGTTCTCTGTAGTATGGTAGTTTGTGTTTGTGTATGTGTGTGAGAGAGAGAGAGAGAGAGAGAGAGAAGAGAGAGAGAGAGAGAGAGATGAGAGAAGAGGAGGAGAGAGAGAGAGAGAGAGAGAGGAGAGATTTAAGTGGAGAGAAACGAGAGAGGGAGAGAATAAGGCAGAGAATAAAAGGAGAGCGAGAGAGTCTATGTGATCCTGCATTTGGCGTGTATGCGCAGATGATTCCCATGATCCGTCTTCTTTATTATAAACCACATTTTACTGGCAGGTGAGAAGGCAAATTTAAACAGACATGATACAGTTTCCATCGAATGGCCACAAGCCATTTATTAGACTTTGAAGCTAGATCAACTAGAATGTATTTATAATGCACTAACAATATGTTTTAAAAGTTATTTCACGTTAACACAATTGAACAATTGATACATACCAAATAGGATATTATGTAGCAGGGGGGGCCAGAGGAGCAGGGCAGTCAAGATGGAGTGAGATATAGTCACGGTGTAGCACTACAATAGAGAGTCATGCCAATTATGTAAGTTATTCCTCGTGTATGCATAATTTTATATAGATATATATATAGATATATATATATATATATAATATATATATATAATATATATATATATATATATATATATATATATATATATATATATATATATATATATATTTACTTATATATGTGAGGCAACCAGGACTGCAAGAGCTGTGAATGAGAAAAGGCAGGACAGAAAAACCACTGCAGGAAATCCTCCTACAGAGGGAAGTTCAAGCATTCTTTTGCTCAACATTGTCAAAGGAACATTTCGAGCAAAATAGGCCTTATGCAGCCATCTTAGAGACCCACGGCTCACACTTCAACCCCACTGGATGAAATGAATGGTCATCATATTCTTGATAGGAAAACACAAGAAAACAGCTAATTTACTTGTGCGGTAGATAAGATGTTGATATGTCTCTAACATGAGTCATGTGGAAGAGGGAATTGTTATAAGTTAACACTGCGTATGTGAGGAATTTGTCAAGGGAGATAACACGTTATGAGATTTCAAAGAAGATGATGATGATGCTTGCATAGCCCTTTACAGGGACATCGTTGTTAACTATCAGCATCTCTTCAGCTGATTGTGATTCTTGGCAAGATACGCTCAGTAGTTATTTCAAAGAGAGCAAACAAAAATAATTAATTAAGACATGAGGAAAAGAACACAATTATTGTTGAAAACATTATCTATTCATTTGACAACCTCCTAGTGTTGACTTGCTTTGATAAGATGTCATACAATAACTATGACGGTGTGTCACTTCATGTCTGATATGTATTTACTCAACGTTTATTTTACACTCTTTCTTTTCTTCTTCTCACTTCTTCTTTTGTGCCATGTCTGGGCAGGACACGAGGATCACGATGTTTCAATGATCTGTGTCATTTCTGCATTGTGATGAATTTGGTGCTCGGTAATATATTACGATAGACTGCAGTACATGATATCTGGTGATCGAGGGAGCATGACAGACAGAACATGACCGCCAAGGCTTACGGCATGGCACGGATGGATTGAATTATATATCTATTATTGTTTCTAGCATTAATTAGTGTTGTATCTTCTTATTGTAGGTGTCCATATATCTTGTTTCAATGTCCAAGTATATGTTCATTATCGATTGTATCTTCATTTCGTGATAATCTATTTGATTATATTTACTTCAAGCATTGATTAAATTTGCATTGGTATCAATTCATAAATCATCTGTTCGACATTTTACAATTGGGTTCCTACTCATTTCTTTTATATTCATTAGTATAAAGCTGTTAGCTGAAGGTTTTGTATTTTCGCTGCCACTTAAATAAGGCGTTCTTTGTGTTTGTTTTTAGTTGCAAGATCATTAGCATACATGGTTACGGTAAGATAGTGTTAGGGAACATGCCTTATGATACCATGTGGACGAGTTTTGTCAAGTCTGTCAATATGTATTACCGTCGTCTATTTTAATTCTTGGGTTTCTTCTCTCTTCTTTTTCTGGTGCCATGTATGAGGCAAATATCTGGATCCACAATTTCTGGATATCTGTGTCATTTCTGAGTGCTAATGAACTTGTACTCAAGTATTATTATGTATTGCCAAGTCTCTTCCAGCCTTTTGGCATGTAGAGCTGTCTCGTCTTAATCTTATTTTCCTGTTCAGTCTTTTCTCACAGAACGTTAATTCTAACGTCTAAACTTTACTGATCTTTCTTTTCCCTTTCTCTTATCTTTCTCTATTTATCTCAGTAAATGAAGTGTATGATTTGGATGCAAAGATGTTATGCTTCTTTTCTATTGCTTTGTGTAAGTTTGGTATTCATTCTCTAATGAGTTCTCGATACTAATACTCCGTCTTTTATGAGATTCCCGTGCTCTGTATCCATTATCATACACCGGCAGTGGGTCTAAAAATGTCTTCAACGCGATACCATTGTGGCGATGGTAGCAGGACATCTTGTGGAGGTGACCAAAACAATTTAATCTGTTGATCTTTGATGGAACTGTATGACAGTTAGTCTTTCTCTTATTTTCCACATTACATTCCTATCTCCCACAGTTACCCCGCAGGTCTTCCTAAGGCATTAATGTATCTGTTATGATTTTGCGCTCAATACTTAGAGTAAAGAGTTCATGTTGAAATTTGGAAAATAAGTCGGCCTAAAATAGTTCTTATGTGATTTACTTCGTACGCATAATATATATCTGTCGACAGAAGCAACACTAGATGTCCCATTAGGTAGATTTATTTCAAACGTAATTGATTTTCTTGTATCCATTTTTTCAATCTGAAGTGAAATGACCACTGATATATAAATCGTTTTGTGCCATTACAGCCTCAAGCCTGACAACAACCAGAGCCTGTAGTTTGTTATTCTTTACATAGTACGAGACATCAGCTGTTGAACATTTCAGTTGAAACCCAGAATTGCTACACCTAGAACGTTTTAGACCTCGACATTTCGTAAGCAAATATGATGTCACTGTACCAACGACCAACACAACCTGATATTATTAGCAATCAGCACCATTTTACACTGGAATCTCGGTACAAGAAAGAGCCTCTCCTAGAAAGTTCTGGTTAGTTTTTAACTAGTAAACATATAGTGGATACGTGACTATATGACTAACACATGACTTGTATAATTCTTTAATTCACGGATATCATTTAGTTGGCATATCTTTTATATACTTTTACATGTGTTTTACTGTTAGAGTGGAGGTCTTCAATGCTACTTCTTTACTGATCTGTTATACATATGTTATGTATGGCAGAATATCATTACAGTTTTTCTGTACTTTTAGGGTGTTGTATTGTAATACGTGACGTTCGGTTGTAATTATTCTCGGTTTTAAAATTTATGGATATAAACGCATTTGAAATGTCTAATACGTATGAACACTGTTCTCAGTAAGATAGTAATACGAGCGGGCATTTAATATCTTACCATTTAGTAGGGAAGCTGACAGGAAAATTCCAATCTATAACTTATATATGAAACAAACTGGTCAACATGTTCGGCCGTTAGCGAAAGTCGATTAAATAGTAAATCTCAGATAATGACATCGGCTATCAGAGGTTTTTAAATTATAAGAAGAGATCCGTATCAGAAACAGTAACGGGTAAGGGTATATGTTCTACCTTAGCTTAAGTCCACCGAAGGCTAGATTTTGAAACCGGTGAGATTGAGTGTGTATGGTGTGATTAAAAACTTCAGAATCGCATACCCGTAGTAGTTGGCTAATCATTATCGAAACCCCTGGTATGAAATATTCATACTATGAGGCTATGTAGTATAAGTAATGCGATGATAAATCATAATGCTAGTGAGATTAAAGAAAAACATCGAAATAAAAAAATTGAGTCATTTAACTTCAAACAGTTAGTCCAAAAAACTAGAATAACAAAGTCATATGCAAACATTTATAGATCACATTTATACTCATGTGATGACAACATCACAAAATGACCGTACCTATTAATGCAATGAGACGATCACTACCCAGTATGTGCACAGTGGTCAAATTTTTTTTACCAAAACTGCAAAACACAACGAATTAGAATGAAAATTAGAAATTATAAAATTTCAATCCGGTGTCTTTTTTTTCGAGGACTTGTCAACTCATCTTCTGGACTATGTTTACCAACAGCTGACCGAGATGATGCTCTGTGACGACTGGCTGAAGACCTTTCTAAGGTATTTGATAAGCATGTTCGTTTTAATGATGTTCACGGTAAACATTACTCTAAGCCCCCGAGGATCACCCAGGAGGTCGTACATAAAAATAGAGACCTAACCACATACCGTAGTCTGAGAAACAAAGCTCAATATGTTATTCGAAAGGAAAAGAAAAACTATTTTAAGAACTTAATAATCGATAAAACCAATACTTAAAGATATATGGAAAGCAATTAATACCTTGACAAACAAACACAAGTCCTCGCAATCATAACCATCAAATTAAGTTACATAGGGAGTCTTCGTGGCGAAGTGGTCAAGCCGTTTGACTCGGGCTCCGAAGGTTGTGGGTTCGATTCCGGGCCGCATCTTTCGGTTCACGAGTGAAAATTTTCGGAGACTCCTGTGGGTCGTCGCTAGAGCTATGGAGTTCGTGATTTGTGCGACGTTTCCGCGCTGCGGAAAGAGACCGAGCCATATGGGACATAACCCTTGCAATGAAGTCGACCCAGTCGACTTTTAAGCGAATTTTTAACATCAGATTACATGTTATTAATTCAGTAGTTTCTTTCAATCCGACATAAACTAGTTGAAGTTCTCTTGTATTTTGTAATCGTTTCTCTTGAATGTTGCAAAATATTTTGCAAGTATGTCTCAAACACACACACACACACACACCACACACACACACCACACACACACACACACACACACACACACACACACACACACACACACACAAAAAACATGCCTCTGTAGTGTGTGCAGTTTCTTTTACTGCTTTTGTATTTTTAAATTTGAATGATTATGGTGGTTCCCCAGTCTCGTGGTGTCTGTTGTTTTACCCAAACATGGTTAAACAGTCTATGTAGCCATGCCGTTCCTACTTCTCTTGCTGCTTTAATTAATTAATTTGGTATTGGGGTGGATAGTCATGCGCACCAGGTGACTCCAGACCGTCAACAGGCTACTAGGTGCAAAAGATTAATATCATTGAAAATAGGTACTTGGAATGTGTAGAACAATGAATGCAGATGGAAAGTTAGAAGACTGCAAAAAAGAAATGGAGAGAGAGAAGATTAACATATTAGGAATATCGGAAACGAGATGGAGAGGAGCAGGGATAAGGACAGGAGAGGATTGTAAGATTATTTACTCTGGGGGAGAAGAACAGCAAAGAGGTGTAGCCATATATGTTAGATAAGCAAACATCAAATTCTGTCAAAGGATACTGGGCTGTGTCAGCAGAGTTATATTAGTAAAATTAAACGGAAGACCTTTTAAAATAAATGTCATTCAAGTATATGCCCCAACAAGTGAAAGCAGTGAAGAAAGCATAGAGGAATTTTATAATGACATTGAATCTGCTTTGAAGAACTGTAAAAAATCAGAAATAAATATCATAATGGGTGATTTCAACGCAAAAATAGGAAAGCAAAGCGATGGATGCAGTGTAGGCAACCATGGTTTGGGAGAGAGAAATGAAAGAGGTTACAGACTTGTAGAATGGGCAAAAGAACAAGAAATGGTGGTAGGAAACACCTGGTTTAAACAACATCCTAGAAGATTATGGACATGGAGGAGTCCAGACAGCAGGATTAAAAACCAGATAGATTACATCCTGATTAGCAAAAGGTTTCGAAATGCGTTAACAGTTGTAAAAACAGTTCCAAATGCAGACTGTTACAGTGATCACAGATTAATTACTGGCACATTGAGGGTTAAGTTAAAGAAAGTCAAGTATACAGCAGGAAACCCTAAATATGACTTGTGCAAATTGAAAACTGACAAAGAAATACAAGATAATTTTAACATAGAAGTAAAGAACAAATTTGATTTATTGTCTGATCTAGAGATCCTATTTCAAGATGTAGATGATCAATGGGAAATGCTGAAGAATTCAATCAGTTGTGCAGCAGAAAAAACTATTCCAAAAGTAAAGAAAGTGGGCCGTAAGACATGGATGACTGAAGAAATTTTGCAACTAATGGAAACAAGAAGACAGAACAAAAATAATCCTGCCAAATATGAAGAAATTCACAGAAAAGTCAGAACCTTATGTAAGGAGGCAAAAGAAACATGGCTTGAGAAAAATTGCAGAGAAATTGAAAAACAACACAACAGTAAAAATGCGAAACTAATGCACAAAAGAATTCAGGAGCTTACCAATCAAAGAACACGTACATCAGCAGGCTGCCTAAAGACAAAAGATGGAAGAGTCATAATAGAAAAAGAACAGATTTTACATGTATGGTCAGATTACGTGAAAAACCTTTATGACGATAACAGAGACGAACAGTATGATGTTCAGAATAATAATGAAGGGCCAACAATTTTGAAGATGGAGGTTCAGAATGCTCTTAATCATATGAAATCTGGCAAGACCCCCGGTCCAGACAGCGTCACAACAGAAATGATTAATGCTTTAGAAGAATATGGAATAGATAAAGTTACCAGTCTGCTTAATACAATATATGATACTGGAAATATACCTCAGGAGTTATGTAATTCTGTATTTATTGCAATCCCAAAGAAATCAGGAGCCTTGGAATGTGATCAACATCGAACAATTAGTATAATGAGTCACATCACGAAGATTTTGCTAAGAATTATCATGCAAAGAGTGAGGAGGAAAATACAACCTGAAATAGGAGAAGAACAATGTGGGTTTGTAGAAGGCAAGGGTACAGTAAATGCTGTGTATATACTGAGAACCGTAATCGAACGTTCTATAGAAGTAAACAAAGATCTACACCTTTGCTTTATTGACTACACAAAGGCTTTTGATAAAGTGAGACATGTCAACATGATAAGGATGCTTGAAGATCTACAAATTGATGGGAAAGACCTTAGACTTGTAAAAAACATATATTGGAAACAACAAGCTGCCATAAGAGTTGATAATGAAGTAAGCCAATATCAGCCTATTAAGAGAGGTGTGAGACAGGGATGTGTAATGTCTCCAGATCTGTTTTCCCTGTACAGTGAAAATATTTTCAGAAATATTGAAGATATGGAAGGAATCAACATTGGGGGACGATGCATCAATAACATTAGATATGCAGATGATACAGTATTAATTGCAGACAATGAACAGGACCTGCAAAATTTAGTAGATGCGGTTGTTACACACAGTGAACAACAAGGGTTAGAATTAAATTGTAAAAAGACACAGATTATGGTCGTCACTAGGAAGAACGAAATACCACAGTGTAATATACAAGTAAATGGGAATATTCTTCAACAAGTGAATAGGTACAATTATCTCGGAACAGTGATAACATCTGATGGGAGATGCCTGGAAGAGATTAGAACAAGAATCGCCATGGCAAAAGTAGCCTTTAGCAAGATGAAAAACATACTGACCAATAAAAAGATGTCAATTGAAACGAGAAAAAGAGTGTTGAGGTGCTACATAGAACCTGTACTTTTATATGGATGTGAAGCTTGGACAATGAGCAGCCAGGCTGAAAAACATCTGATGGCTGTAGAAATGTGGTTTCTGAGGAAAATGCAAAGAATACCATGGACAGCCAGAAAGACCAATGAACAAGTCCTTCAAGAAACAAATGAAGATCGTAAACTGATCAGAGACATTAGACGTAGACAGTCACAATTTTTTGGACATGTTATGAGAAGAAATGATTTGGAGAACTTGGTGACAACTGGTAAGATCGAGGGAAACAGACCAAGGGGAAGACCTAGAAACAAGTATCTGGATGGCTTGGCCTTGTGGCATGGTCGAGACAGAAACACGGAACTGATCCACGACTCTGGTGATCGAGTGAGATGGCAGAACATGACCGCCCACGCTTACCGGCATGACACATGATGGATGGATGGATTGGGGTTAAACTGGCGGCTTCTCTAATTTCTTCGTTTAGTATGTCTGGTTCTAGCTCTTCGATGGCATCTATCCCGGTTTCCTAAGTTCCTGTGGCATGTGATGGTATTTCGAGAAGTTGTATGAAGTACTGCCTCCATCTTTCAAGGATTTGTTTTTGTTCAGTTATTGGTTCTCCATTTTTTGGTCAAAAATCTGGTTCTCGTTGCACTGATCATTTTACAGAAGTTTATAGTTGCTGCCTTGTAGTTTTATTTAGGGTTTCTTCATATTTCTCCTAGTCTTTTGGTTTGTCTCTCTTTACTATTCTATTCACAAGTCTTCTTGCTATTCTATATTCTATGTAATAACGGACATGTTTGCTCTTCACCCAATTAAAAATTTTTTTAAATATTTCTTTTACAACTTCATTTACCCCTGCGTTCCAGGCGCTTGTTGTTTTCTTTATCCGTTTTTGCGTTCTTTCGGGCTGCCACATGCTATTTGTGCAGTGGTTAGAATGCTTAATTTGAACATCTACCATTCTTTTTCCACTGTTTTCCTGTCTATAGGTAATTTTTACAAAGGGTTCAGTTAGTTATTTTTCATACTATTTTCTCACTGCCCTTAGGGTGAGGTTCTTTAAGTTTACTGATTCACATGGCCTGTATTTTCCTGGTCATTGCTTACTTTTTCTGTTGGTTCTTATTGTGACAATAACTGCGTTATGGTCTGTGTTTATGCTTAAGTTGGGCACTGCCCTTGCATCTAATATATTTCTCTTCCGCTTATTTATTGTTAATATAAAATCAATTTGACTTTTGGTATCTACATCGTTCAATTGAGTCTTTGTGTTTATAAAATGTGTTTGTTATATAGCGGTCATGTTGGCTGCATAACTCTATCAGTCTACTTTCATTATCTTTTCTTTCATTATGTCGATCTCCACATGCTCCAAGACGTTTTTCTATACTCGTTCTTCTATGCCCTAGTCTTGCATTGAAGTCTCTCATAACTATGATGTTTTCCTGCTTCTCCATTTTATTTAGTACGTCACGGATGTCTTCGGACAACTCCTCGCATTCCTGCTCATTTTTGTTTTCGTTTTGGGGTATTACATGGTGCGTATATTTGTATATGTGTAGTAATTGTCTGTTCTTTTATTCTCACTGCTATGTATATATATATATATATAATTTTTAATACACTTCTTGCTAGCCGTGGTTCAATGACTATTCCTACACTGTGTCTTGCCCTTTCTTCCACTCCTGAGTAGACAAACATATAACTGTTGCTGATATCCTTGCATCCGTTCCATGTTATTCTGGTGTCCACAATTCCCATAAGTCAAATTTTCATCAATTTCATTGCTTCTATACATTCTTCTTCTTTATAATAAAACCGCAGATGTTCATTATGCCTATTGTTTAGTTTAGTTTAGTCGACGAATCAACATCTCGGTACACGGGTGTAACCCATAAGTGCTCCGTTCTACTCCTAACTCAAGCCTGAGTCCGGAGAATCTCAGCTCAGTGCAAGAACTCCGTAGCACCGGCGAGGATCCTGAAATACTTTGGCTAATTTTTTTAACTTGAAATTGTGCCTGGACAGCGCCGTTAGTCTACTCTTTTTCGATTTTCAACTGCCAAGGGATTTTTTTATGTGCGCAGCAATACACACGAGCGTCCGATCTCACTACCCAGAGACCAGGGGAAATTTTTTTTTAACTAGAAGTCCACGTGGGAATATCCCGGCCCTCACCGTGGCTTGAACCCGTGACCTCCAGCACTCGAGGCGGACACCATACCTCGAGACCACTCAGCCCCCCCCCTCGTGCCTATTGTTTTAATCGCTGATCTATCTCGTAGTCCATTGCCGGGTCTAAATTCATGTTGGTCAGTCTGATTATGCTTCTTAGTTTTTCTACGATCAGTATAAAAGTCCTCTGCCGTCTTGCTAGGCCAGTCGCAGGTGCCATGTAGCTGATTGCTGGCTCGTCTGTTCAGCCGCAGTGACAGAATTAAGCAGGAACATGTATCACATGAAAATAGCAAACAAGCCAATGTCCTTGCAATTCTTCAGTGTTTATTATTCACAATTATCGCAGCACTGAATATTACCCATTGCTGACCGATGCGGGCTGGCATGCGCTAAGGATGTAACTATCTAAACAATGTTCAACACCGAAGTACAGTTCTTATAATTATCGCTATCACCAACTTACGGTCACTTGCCCTTGACATCGGGCATGGGGCATTCTCAACTGCCGTCAACTCGGCACGCGGTAATAGAGCTTGAATCGCTGTGCAATTAGCCGCTCAGGTTGTGCGACATACTTTTGCCTCAGGCTGAAGTGTCGTTCCAATCTTGGAGTAATGTCAACTTCATGTCGCTTGGCTTCTGTACTTGTTTTTCCAACTGTCGCCGACGCGGACCCTGGCTAGACTGATTCTGTCCAGCCGTGCCCTCTCTGTGGACTACACAACTCATGTCACGTGATACGCAACTTCTCTGACTGACTTCCCTTTGGTCTTCATCATCATCATCCGTTGCTCACAGACTTCCCTCAACTTAGTCGTGTATATTTGTTCACAGTGATCATGTGAACCGTTCTCACTATGCCAATTACTTTTCTATGGTAAACATGTTCTTACTCTATCAGTTTACCGCTGTCTACCTCATATCGGTCCATGGCACAGGTTTAGGACAAACATCTGACCAAGGGGAATCCATTCCCACTGGCGAGCCAGAGCCCTGTTGGACTATGGCCTCGCGGTCAAGGTTTTCCAGTCTACATCACGTGGAGGTGATGCTGACATGTGTAGTTTGCGGGTCATCGACAGGCTACTAATTTTAACTTTTCAACCCTCCTGGGAAGGGAGAAGAAGAAGAAGAAGAAGAAGAAGAAGAAGATGATGATGATGATAATGATGGTGATGATGATGATGATGATGATGATGATGATGATGATGATGATGATGATGATGATGATGATGAAAGTGAAGAAGGAGATTACATTGATGTCGAATATGATAATAATGATGTAGAAGAAGATGATGATGATTTTAGCTGGTGAGATGTGAAAAACAAGGCACACGAGGGGCGTTCAGATAGTAACGCACCAAATCGTTTTTCTCAACTAACAATGAAGATAGAAGCATGACATTTGTACAACTATGGTCATCAGTCATCACTTGGTTCACGCAAAAGTCTTACTACTCGTAGAGAATGTCAGCCTGGTCCATGGCGCGTCCGCCCTCCACAGTAGCCTCACCTGCGAGCTTGTCAGCCCGCTCATTTCCTTGTACTCCCGCATGCCCTGGCACGAAGATGAAACTAATCTTTGCCAGTCGAGACCGCTCCGGAGGCAGCAACCATTCTCTTCTGATCGACCCCTCCTCTATCCTCTTGATCATGTTCATTGAGTCGCTAAGGAAACATGCCCTAGTGAATGTCTGTGTCTCGAGCCATGTTATTGTTTTACTTACTGCCATGACTTCCATGGTCAGGCTACTTGTGGTTTCAGTGAAAGCACCAGAGTCCTCCTTCACAATTCTCCCTCCGGCCCGAGCCGTGAAGGCCCATGAGCTTCTCACATGTCGGACGACAGACCCATCTGTGTAGATGACAGCATCACCGTCTAGCGAATTCTCGAAAATCAACGCTTGTACTTCATCCTCCACAGCAGCCGGATTTTCTTGTCTGCATTTTCTATCTAGTTGGATGCAAACTGAAAAGGATGTGCAGAAATCTGTTGGCACTTGTACCCACTCCTCGCCAGGTTCTAAGTCCTCAAGTGAACACACCTGTTAAAGAATATCTTCGGCTTGACCTTCGCCTTCATAATTTCACTATGCAGTGGACAGTTGTGTATTTGCGTTAACTCTGAGGTAGGCGCGTGCTCTGCAAACTTGTATTATGTCTTCAATGGTTGGAAAATCAAGAAGGTAGTGCATCGCCCTGCTTGTACATCCAAGAATAATGCTCATAGCTTCATTCTGTATCCTTTCCATCCTTTCTATCTACTTACGGCTGAGAGTCAGGATTGCCATTGCATACTCAAAAACAGACATGACCAGCCCCTCGTACAGAAGACATAGATGGCGCTGCTCACAGTTTGCTGCCGCCATCACCCGCATCGCAGCCAAACCCCGCTTGGCCTTTGTTATCACCTGGTCTATGTGCTCATTATAAGCAAGGCTTCGATCAAACCGTATCCCGAGGTAATTCATTGCCTGCGTTCTTTCCACAGTCTCTGAACACAGCTTTACCGTTGGTGTTGGAGTGTTGACAATATGATTATTCAACGAGAACCAAGCCACTGTTGCCTTTGTTGGGTTGACCATTGCCCCAGCTTCATCACACCAAGTACTTATGCGATTGAGTTCGGTTTGTAGTTCCACAGCAACCTGCTCTCTATCTTTACCCTGACGATACACTAAAACATCATCGGCATATGACAGTGTCCTGCCAAGTCCAGTGATCTTCTCACTGGTGATTCTCACTGTGTAGGCGTTGAACAGTACCAGAGATAATGTTGATCCCTGTGGTAGGCCAGAATATATTGTTGTTGGTTCCGAAGTCCAACTGCCACATCTAAACACTACTTTCCGCTGGAAGAGCGATCCAACTAAGGAGGAATGGACTTACTTTTAGTTCAAGAAGCTGAAACATTAAAAAAATCCAATGGCACTCTGTTGTACGCGTTCTCAAGATCAATCGTTGCAGCAAAGGTTTCAATGCCTGAGTGGAAACCTTTATAGACATCATGGGCAAAAACTGCTGCATTGGTCCAGGTTTCTCTTTTTGGACGGTACCCACCCAGGGTAGGTGGGAAAACACCTTGCCTCTCTAGCTGGCTTGATATTTTCCTGGCAATTACCTTCTCCAGCAGCTTGCCTATTGTATTCTGCATGGTTATAATTCTATATGCCTGAATTTTTTTGTGATCTTTGTCAGGCTTCGGCAAGGGAATAAGATTGCTGTGTAACCACTCCTCCTTGATGCTAGCACTCCCTATACTGTTGTTGTACATCCGCTAGTTTCTCTAGATCGTTGTCGGTACACCTATTGATGTCGTCGTATCTTATGCTATCAGGCCCTGGAGCGCTGTTTTTTGATTGTCGAAGCACAGCCTTGATTTCTTTCACTGTCACTGTGTCTTTATCCGAAGTGTTCTGGGCCTTGCATTTGTCCAATGAGTTGATTTACCTTATTGCACCTATTTTCGATCTCGTCTTCTGATCTGCCATTTGATGATATTATACTTCCTAGGTACTTGAAAATCTTTACATGCTTCAAGGGATGTCCATTTAGGTGAATTGTTGTTGTTTGTTCTTCTTAAGTTATAGTCATTACCTCTGTTTTGCTTGTGCTAATTTTCATGTTATGTTCCCTACACATTCGTTTAGACTATTCATGTGGTCTTGTAATTCAGCTTCTGATTTTGCTATTAGTGCTTGGTCGTCCGCAAACAGGAGTTCTCTAATGGTTAGATTTGCAGATTGTTCTTCTTCTGTGTTCTCGTCACGCTGTATTCTTGCTGTCTCTGCTTGGCTGGTTTCTTTACATATGTTGTCCATATATGTTATGAACAAGAGAGGGGACAGGACACAACTTTGTCGTACTCCAGATCTTATGGTGAAGGGTTCTGAGTGTCCTCCAGTTGCTCTCACTATGCATTCACTGTTGTTGTATAAACGTCTACATAGGTTTCTTAGATGTGTACTCACTCCATATTGTTTAAGGATTTCTCACAGCTTGTTTCTACCTACCCTATCGAATGCCTTTTCTTGGTCGACAAAGGCTAAGTAGAGTGTTTCATTGAATTCGATTGATATTTCTATAAGTTGTCTAAGAGCAAAAATGGCATCTGTGCATCCTTTGGTTTTCCTAAATCCAAGTTGCGTTTCGCTTAGCTGGGGTTCTAAAGTAGTTCGTAATCTTTTTTCAAGAATTTTGCAAAATATTTTCCCAGTATGACTCAACAGTGTAATGCCTCTGTATTGTGCGCAGTCTCGTTTGCTGCCTTTGTTTTTCCAAATTGGGATAATTATGGCGTTTCCCCAGTCTCGTGGTGTCTGTTGTTCTACCCAAACATGGTTGAATAGTCTATGTAGCCAAGCTGTTCTTACTTCTCTTGCTGCTTTAATTAGTTCATTTGGTATTTCATCCTGTCCCGGTGATTTGTTCAATGGGGCTAATCTGATGGCTTCTATAATTTCTTCTTTTAGTATGTCTGGTTCTAGTTCTTCGGTGACATCTGTGTAGGTCTCTTGAATTCCTGTGACATCTGATGGGATGTTGAGAAGTTGTTCGAAATACTGCTTCCATCTTATTAGGATCTGTTTTTGTTCACTTATTGGTTCTCCATTTTCGCTGTTAATTATTTCAGTTGGGTCAAAGGGTTCTCTTCTGGTTCGCATTGCACTTATCTTTTTGTTGACGTTTCTAGTTACCTCCTTGTAGTTTTTATTTAGGGTTTCTCCATACTCTTCCCAGTCTTTTTTATAGGTATAATGAGCAATATCCAGTGACGTGAAACTAGTTAAGATTAGGAGCTTGAACAAGAAATAGTGAGAAAAACGGAAATCGTGGATTTGAAATAAGAGAGAAAAATACAAAGCATAAAATGCAAATGATCATGTAATACTATTCTTGGGGGTGGGGGGGGGGGGGGGGGTGTAACAAAAGAGAAAAAGGGGGGGGGGGGGAGAGACAGTACAGACATATCTGATACATTCAAATCGTGCCGTCATTGTCATATCGAATGCTTCTGGTTTATGTGATCAGATACCGGTTACTTGTTTATGACATTTCTGATACAAAACATATTACCATAATCTGACAATGGGCTGTGTTATTTCCTCATACTGTTGCTATACAATGGTTGAGGAAATTTTTAAAAGACTACTTTTCTATTATTATCTCGAAAATTTAAACCACATAACATTGTAATACCTGTTTTTTGGCAGTCGGTGTTTATTTCGTTGTTTGCTTGCAGAGCTTGCCAGTAACGTAAACAGCCGTGACAACATTATATTTCCATGTATTTGAAACATGTATCGTGTAGTTCAGGGCTGTATTTTCTCTCAATACCTATTCAACATGTATGCAAAAATGTAATGAGAAACGTCAAAAATGGCGAGGCCTAAGACAATTTTGATCCATTCTTTATCGGGTCAAATCAATTTTCAGAACTTAGCTATACATATGACACAGTTCTACCCTTCAAAAGTGCTAACGGATTAGAAGATCGGATCCTGTCTATCATGAGACACAGTGAAAATCAAAATGTTGTTCTAAAAGGTGGGCACAATAAAAAATACTGTCTACGTACAAAACTACATATCAAACAAGCATTACAATCAACGATGAAGAAATTGAAAGTGTCGCTTTCTTTAAATATCTTGACTTGATAATTAACAACAATGAGGACTATCCAAGATCGGTCAGACCCATACTGGTCGTGGCAGTGCAGAGATTACACGGTCATATGAACCTAAGTCACAACACCAGCAAGCAAATTACAGTAACATTATTGAAAACATGCATTTATCAGTGGAAACATATGGATGTGAGATTAGCGCGCTTGCATCGCGGACCGGAGACCATTTGTTCGAATCTCTCTAGAGACAGATTATATCAATATGACATAGACTTCTGCGTCGCCCCAACCTACAATGGATACCAGGAAATGTAACAAAAAAAAAAAAAGGTATCAAAGTCAATAGGATTGACTTCATTGCACCAGTTTATATGAAACGTGGCTCGGTCTCTTTCCGCAGGTCGCATTGCCGATAGTGTCGCACAGAGCACAAACTTCATAGCTCCAGCAACGATTCCCAGAATATCCGAGAAAGCTTAAAAAAAAAAAATTGGAAATCGAACCCCAGCCCTCCTGAGAGAGAGGCATGTGACGTTACCAATTTGCCACGAAGACACCTCATCTGGAAATATATTGGTAGACAAAGGTAGCTGATGTGATATTGACTCCATAACTCACAGAGTGACGGCTTGTCCATACAAGCATAGAGCTAGCACCACATACCCGGGAGTAGCATTAGCGTGATGTCTCTACGCTCGCTTGGTCCCCTGATGGTCTTGGGTTCGATCCGCATAGAGGCAGATTCGAATTAAAAAAACAAAAACAAAACAATCAAACATGAACACCGAGGTCGACCCAAACTAACATGGGTACCAGGAAAAGTCCCGGGAAGTAGAAGCGGCCAGTAACATATCAAACACATTGATCTATAGAATTATCGATTTAGAACTACATGCCCAAAATGCTTTGAAACGTACACAAAGGTCCGTTGCTTTGCTTACTTTACAATCATAATCATCATCATGTGCTATGCCGATAAGCTTGGGCAGTCATGTTTCGCCATTTCACTCGATCACCAGAGTCGTGGATCGGCTCAGTGTTCTTGTCTCGACCATGCAACGTGACCAAGCAATCCAGGTATTTACTTCTCTGCATTCCCTTTTTCTCTTCCCCTCGATCTCGCCAGTTGTCACCAAGTCTTCCAATTTATTTCCTTTCATACCGTGACCAAAAACTTGTGACTGTCTATGTCTAATTTCTCTAACCAGGTTACGATTTCATGTGTTTCTTGTAGGACTTGGTCACTTGTTTTTCTGTCTGTCCATGGTATTCTTTGCATATTCCTTAGAAACCATATTTCCACAGCCATTAGATGTTTTCAGCCTGTTTGGTCATTGTCCACGCTTAACATCCATACATAGCTTAGGTTCTACTGTAGCGCCACAACACCCATTTTCTCGTTGCAAATGACATCTTTTTATTTGTCAG
This sequence comes from Cepaea nemoralis, assembly GCA_014155875.1. Classification (NCBI taxonomy): domain Eukaryota; kingdom Metazoa; phylum Mollusca; class Gastropoda; order Stylommatophora; family Helicidae; genus Cepaea; species Cepaea nemoralis. The sequence continues at coordinate 285,811 of JACEFZ010022404.1, forward strand.
TATGTTTTCCATCTAGCAAAAGGCTACCTTCGCAATGGCGATTCTTGCTGTAATCTCTTCAAGGAATCTCCCATCAGATGTTAGAACTGTTACAAGATAATTTACCTATTCACTTTTTGAAGAATATTGCCATTTAATTGTATGTTACATTGTGGTATTTCCTACTTCTTAATGACGATAATAATCTTTGTCTTCTTACAACTTAATGCAACAACAGCATCTACTAAATGGTTGCAGATCCTCTGCAATCAATACTGTATCATCCGTATATCTAATGTTATTGATGCTTCGTCCTCCAGTGATCATTCCTTTCATATCTTTTACATTTCTAAAAATATTTTCACTGTAAAAGGAAGACGGATCTGGGGACATTACACATCCATGTCTCACACCTCTTTTATTAGGCTGATATTCACCCATTTCATTATCAATCTTTATGGCAGCATGTTGTTTCAATGTATTTTTTTTTTTTTTTTTTTTTACAAAACTAAGGTATATCCCGTCAATGTGTAGATCTGCATGCCTCTTTATCATGTTGACATGTATTTTTTTTTAAAAGTTGCATATGCTTTACAGGACGTTGCAGTCAACACCAGAATTTTACTGCCGTTGTTGATGTCTTGGCCAATTTTACTCTCAGTAGTTTGCCATTTCTTTCTGAACGACCGGCTCCTATACCAACACGTTAAAACCCAACGCGACACGGTCTGCAACCAAATCGGTCAGGCTGTGACATGTCTTACTTCATCGAAAACCTTTGTGTAGAGTATAAAACAAAGACGTAGGTCTTTGTTAACTTCTATAGAACGTTCAATTAATATTCTCAGCATACATACAACATTTACTTTACCCTTGCTCTGCACAAACCCACACTGTTCTTCTTATATTCCGGTTTGTATTTTCTTCCTAACTCTTTGCATGATAACTCTCAGTTTGAGATGTGGCTCATTGTACTAATTGTTCGATGCTGATCACACTCCAATTCTCCTGATTTCTTCGGGATTGCAATACATATGGAATTACATAATTTAGGAGGTATCACTTTACTATACTTGCTATTAATTTAATAGATTATTTAATCTGTATAGACGACTGCAAGTTGTTTAAATTACAAACAAAAACGCTCGTCACGCGCCATAAAAAACAAGCATGTTCACGCATTCACATTCTTTGCCACCATTACAGTAATACCTGCAGCACAACCGCCCTAAACATTTTGCCACATGGACAAGTAACATCTTCAGTTCTGCACGTTCGTGTGAATATTGGGGATGCGATTGCTGACGTATCATTAAACAACACCTAACATAACGATACCCATATCAGGCCGGATGTTTTTCTTCGATGACCTAGGCCCCAATTTCGACCCAACATAACATGGGTGTTAGGATATGTTTGGGTGGCAAAGGCTGCCAGCGTGATATTGACTACAACACTCATTCGATTGCCGTTTGGTTTATAACATTATGGGGTTAGAACCATAAACCCAATACACTTTAAGGCGTGAAAAAATAGGTCCCCTTACTTGTAAAGTACATATATGCCTTTATCTAAATACACAAATTTATTAGTTCTTTTTTTAAAATGTCTCATACTGATAGGTTTGTTACACAATCACGTCAGCGTCATTTACAGATATCACATACACACAGTTGGGTATGTGAAACTCAGAAAAAGTGACAGACAGACAGACAGATTGACAGACAGATTGATAGATAGATAGAAGAACGAACGAACGAACGAACAAGCGAGATAATATTATTTTAAAATGGTCACAGATTAACACGCAGGCCCGTCTTTCTTTCGTCTCTTCCAATCACTCATCTTTCGTTCATCAATTGTGCATTCTATATTCACTAAACAACAAACAATTGTCAAATGAATGTTGTGAACAGAAGCAATGCATATCAATGTTATGAGACAGGCAGACACATATACACACGCACATTCATAAAAACACATATACATACCTGCATACATACTTACATCATTTGCACAAACTCACAGTTATGCACCCACTCAATAATACACACATACACACTCCTTCGCATATAAATTACTCAATTCACAATAACAAACTCACTGACACAAGTTTACTTATGCACACACACACACACACACACACACACACACACACACACACACACACACACATAAATCTTAGGGGCGTTCATTTGAAACCCGTTCCAATGGCTTTATTACATAAGCTTGAAAGCAACATTAACAGGTGTGGTAGAATTAAACAAAGCATTCATTTTGAACGAATTATACACCATGGGTTGGTCAGAAGAAGTCGCCGTAGGCATTCAGGCAAGCATCCCATTGCTTAGGTAGGCGGCGACTGCCGTCCGCAAAAATGGATTGTGGTTGCTCACTGAACCACGTGTTTACCGCGTTCATTATGTATGCATCTGTGTGAAATCGTTGCCCCTTGAGAGCTTTTTTTAGAGGTCCGAACAAATGAAAATCACATGGTGACAAATAAGGACTATAGGCTGGATGTTGCAGAATTTCCCACTTCTTCCTTGCTAAGGCTTCCTGTACAATCTTTGCGACATGCGGACGAGCATTATCGTGCAACAACATCACACCGCCAGAAAGCATGCCAGGTCGTTTATTCTTGACGGCTTTTTGCAGCTTGTCTAGTGTTTGCAAGTAGTGGGTAGAGTTGATGTTGACACCAGGTTCTTTAAAGTCGGCCAACAATAGCCCTTCATGGTCAAAACATGCGCTCAGCATAATCTTACCATCGGAAACATGTAACTTAATTTTTTTGGCTTTTGGTGATACAGAAATGCTTCCATTGCATGCTCTCTCTTTTGCTGCTCGGCTCAAAGTGGTGAGACCATGATTTATCGCCTGCCACTAAGCTGAAGAGAAATGTACCACCATCCACGACTGTAACGCAGCAAGTGGTTCAAACACCATCCCATGCGTTCCTCTTTTTGGTGGTCGGTGAACATCCGTGGTACCCATTGTGAACACACCTTCCGATATTGCAATTTCTTAAGAACGACCTTTTGAATTGTCAAAATTGGCACATCAAATTCTTTCGCTGGTGAACGTATGCTTCGACAACGGTTCATCTGTACTGCTGCATCAATTTTGGCGATGGTTATTTTTCTGTTGCAACAATATGCGCTTGACCTGGCCGTCGAAGATCTGTCGTGAACTGACGTCCTTTCGGAAACATTCGTGCCCAGTCTGTCACTGTTGACTTCGACACTCATTTGTTACCGTACGCTGCCTGCATTCTTCGATGAATGTTCACTGGTCGACATGCCTCAAATGAAAGAAATTGAATCACCGCTCTTTGGGCTTTTTTTGACTGATTTTGGATCAACCCAGCAATTGTCTCAACGGTCAGAATCAGAACTTATGCATCATGGGACGATAAGCAGTAGCTCTTTTATACCCACGTACACATACACACATCCACACCCATACACACATACTTACACACACACACACACACACACAAATACACACTCCCTCGCATACACTGCAAAACACACATATAAACATACTTACAGACACAAGCACACATATAAACACACATTTACACACACTTACACACACACACACACCTATACGCACATTCAGACGTGCACACACATACACCCACATACACACACATAAACACACGCATACACACATATGGACACACGTACACACCCACGCATCCACCAACACACTTACTCACACACACACGCCGCCTCACATAATCTCACCCTCTCACTCACACTCACTCATTTACTCTCTAAACCACATTAACTCACTCTCTTACTCGCACAGACAAGTACTCAGACACACACACACACACACACACACACACACACACACACTCACCCACTCTCTCTCTCTCACTAATTAACTTCTCATGCACTCTTTCACTCATCCACTGTCTCTCTCTTGCACACTAACTCGCTCTCACACTCACTCACACACTCACATACACACATACTCACAAATTCTTCCCCTCACTCACTAACTCACTCTCCCTTACTCACTCACTCACGCGGCGGCTCTCTAACTCACACTCACTCACTAACTCACTTTTTACTCTCTCACACCGACAGGTATACACACAACACAACCTCTCTCTCACACTAACTCATTCTCTCACTCAATCTCTCACATATACGTGTACACAGACATTTACTTACTCTTTCACTCTCGCAGGCACATGCGCATACATATTCTCTCACTTTCTCTGTCTCATACTCACTCTCTCATTCACACTCTTTCTCATTCACTCTCTCACCCACTCTCTCACTCACACAGTGAAAAATGATAGTGAAAAAATGATACCAGTAGGTGACTTATGGAGGCATATAGTCGGTATGAAGTAAATATTGAAAGAGTTTTCAGTTGAATGTGTAGGGACTCATTGGCGTTTTCAGATCTGGTGGAAGGCTATTCCACAAGTGAGCACTAGAATACGCGAAACATATTTTGTATAAGTCTAATCTAGGCTTTGGAACCTGTAATAAATTTAAGCGCTTACTGTTCATTGCATTAGATTGAATTAACGGTAGAAGATACTCTGGGGTATTTTCAGATATAATTTTATTCACTAATTTGGCTTTGTTAAAAAGGAATCGCTTTCGAAGTGGTAGAAGTCTTAGATGACTATATAAGTTATTACTTTCAACGTGCTTTATGCCAGAAACTAGACGTATAGCGCGGTTTTGAAGCGACCACAGTCGTTTCATATTAGATTTAGGGCACCCATCCCAGACTGTGGAACAATAGTCGAGATGTGATTGGATATAGCATGCATAGAATATTTTTCGTGTGCTTTCATCCAAGAAGTGCTGAATTTTAGTAAGTTGTTAAACATTTTGTGCTATTCTCTTGGTGAGGACGTGTACATGAGAGCTCCAGTTTAGATGTCTGTCAATTAAAAGACCTAATGTTTTGTGTTCATTTACATTAACTATAGGCAACGTGTCCACGTGGAGATCGAGCGGTGCCCCAGTTATGGCTAGGGTATGTAGTTTTTGTCTGGTCGTTATTAGCATGGATTTGGTTTTGCCGATGTTAATAATCAAGCGGTTTTCATTGCTCCATCTACTAAGGTTATCAAGTTCGTTTTGTAAAGAGCTCTCTAAGTCACTAAGGTTCACTTGACTAGTGTATATAGTGCAGTCGTCTGCAAATAGGTCACACGAAGTATTAAGATATAAAGGAAGATCGTTAATATAAACTGCAAAAGGCAGCGGTCCTAGTATTGAGCCCTGAGGCACACTAATATTAAGTTGTGTGGGTCTTGATAGACAGTTATTGAAGGTCACTACTTGTTGTCTGTCGGATACAAATGACGTAATTAGGTACACCATACTGGTGCTAGTCTTCATTTGTTTGAATTTCTAATTAAAATATCATGATCTACAACATCAAAGGTCTTTTTAAAGTCTACACATACTGCTCCACAAATGTTGCCATTGTTGATACATAGATGCCAGTTATCGGTCATTTTTGTTAGGGCACTATGGCAAGAATATTTAGGCCGAAACCCAGATTGACTGTCAATTATTAGATCGTTGTTAACTAAATGGTGTAATGTTATTTTATGTATGTGTTTTTCTAATGGCTTTGATAGCGATGATAGTAAGGAAATAGATCTATAATTACCCAAGACGCTATAATCAGTTGAGCTATTTTTAAGTAGAGGATAAACTTTAGCAATTTTAAAGGCAAATGGAAAGTAGTTTTTGGACAGGCACTGGTTATATATGAACGTCAAGGACTCACTAATAATTGGTGCAGCACAGCGAAGAATTTTATTACTGATACCATCTAGGCCTTCTGAATTTGTTGCTTTGAGCTTTGAGAGATATTTATACACTTCTACCACAGACATCAGGGGAATCTCAGGGGGAATATTTCTAGAGCATTTCTCTTCACGGAATGATGACAGTGAGCTTAGATTACAAGCTGAGTCTGGTATTGAGGATTTAGATACTCTATTTCTGATTGAAAGAAGCAACTGAAATCCTTGCATGCTATAGTACTCGGTATTGCTGACTCTGAAGAGTGTTTCTTGTTGCTTAGCGAGTTAATAGCCTTCCGTATATTTGTGTTACTTGATTTATCTACAATCAAATTTTTGAAATGATCTTTCTTTATCCTGCGAATTTCATATTTAACTTTATTTCTTAGTCTGCGGTTATTGATACAATCTTTATTTTTGTGCTCTGTATCTCGTTCTCTCATGATTTCGAGAACTTCACGAGTCACCCATGGAGAATTTATTGAGCAAGTGATAGATGTTGAGATGGCCTATATGTAGGCCATCTTTGTGGAGCCACTGATCGTGATTGGCGAACATTGCACGATGAAAGGATTATGTCGTTTGCGGTAGAAAATTTCAGAGTTTTTGAAACTGTATTTAGTAGTAGTAAAAACTATTAGATGGGGTAGGAAAATGTCTGTGCTTGAGTGACATCATGAAAGCTTGATGCAGGACTGCAGGATTGTATTGCATTAGCTGTTGAAGTTGGCGGTTCCACTGCTAGGAGTGTAGATTACCGTCCAACGAGGGACCACTGCAGTGAGAGTTACTGGACGTCCCTACATTAGAAGCATACATCGGGGGAACAGCAACATTGTTTAACGGTGTTCACTTTGACATAATAGGGGAAGTCTGCTTTATAGGCAAGGGAGGAAACAAAACATCATTGTTAT